>OZ024921.1:44189316-44425822 GCA_964017225.1 Netelia inedita | reverse complement strand
CGAGGAGAAGAGTCGACACGAGTCGGTCGTCGTTGGTGTCACTCGAGCACTGAGACTTCCGGCCAAGGACAGAAGAAAGGAGCACCATTACAAGAGCGCGCTGACTCGCCTCGAGGGAGAAACTCGCGAGGAGGAACGAGGCGTGAAAAATCCGACAAGTCAGCAAGAAGCAACGAGAATCCCGTTGATACGTGAAAAAGATTTGGACGAGGCCGTCGAGGAAGAAGTCTCGCGAATCTCGAGATCGGTCAGTGGTAATAGCGACAGTGGCAGCAGTAGCAGCAGCCTCGAAAAGACGAGCCCCGCGATTGCTGCCGAGGCAGGCGTCGAAGTGAGCGAAGAGGTCGGGACGAGCGTTGTCTCGAGAAGTCCGAGCATAATAATCGGGCGGGGCGGAGCGAGCTGCGAGTCGGTCGTCGAGTTTATCGAGTCGAGCAGTCAGGACGGCTCCGTGCTGGAGAGACTGAGTCCGCTGAGCGGTGGGCCGGGGAGGCAGAACCTGCTCTTCGAGGAGCAGGAACGCAACCGGCACAACGAGAGCCCGGTTATATTGTCCGAGAGATTGAACAAACCCCCGCCACCGCCACCGTCTCAATCGGCAGCAGCCGTGACGGCTCACCACCACCAGCAACAGCAGCATCAGCAGCAACATCGATATCAACAACAGCAGCAGCAGCAGCAGCAACAGCAGCAGCAGGCTCATTATCACCGTCATCAGCAGTCGCCGCATCACCAGAATCCTCACAACTACCATCATCAAACGCTTCAGCAAACCTTGCAACATCATCAACAGCATCGTTACTCCTCGAGTGGCAGTCGGTGATACAACACCCGAATAATCATCACAATCAGCGTCATGCCTCGAGCCTAAGTCCGCACCAGTCCCAACAACAACAACCGCAGCAACAACATCACCTTCATCATCACCACTTGACCAATCGAGTCACCTGGTTGAGTTGAATCTCTCCTCGTCAGCGAGCAACGAACGACGAGAGTCGCATCTGATTCATCAATCGCGCGGTGGCGATGAGGCCATCCACCTCATGGAGGTGGAGGGCGGGGCTGTCGGACGGTTGTTACCAAGTGCGGGTGGGGGGATTCACGGGCTCTCTGGTGGATCTACGAGCGGTGGCGGCGGCTGTAACAACGTCGGCGTCAGCGGCGGTGGCGGAGGCGGCGGCGGCGGCGGTGGCAACAACAATATCATCAACAACAACAACAACAACATCAACAGCAGCCATCATCACACGCTGTCGACAAGTTCCGGTCCGATCGGTACGAATAGCGGAGGCGGCGGCAGTGGTGTCCCCGTCTCGAGTCGGCGGCTCAACGGCAGCAGCGGCGGTCGCAGCGGCAGCAGCAGCAGCGGCAGCAGCCGCAGCCGCGACCTCGACTTACGGGGACAGCGGCTCTGACAGCGGGGTAAGCTCCTTGAGGAGTGCAGGCTCGGGAGACGAGAGAAGCGGCAGTCGAAGCTCTGCGCTGAGCGCGGAGGAACTCACGACCGCGGTTGCACCCTCGAGTGCCCCCTCGGCTTCCTCCTCTTCCTCCTCTTCTGCTTCTTCGTCTAATAACTCGGTTGCTGCTATCGCAGCAGCCTCGGCCACACCCGCTCGTGTCTGGCACGTGCAAAGTGTCCAACACACCTCTTTACTCATGGCCCATCCTCAGGCTCATCCGGCACAGCAGGTATCGGCGCCCTCCTCGACTCCGACCGGATCCTCGACGACCACGAGTCTCGGCTATCACAGTCCCGCTGGCGCGCCTCCCGGTCAACCCCCGGCTCATCATCATCCCTCGAGCGTCCCCAACGACATTCTATGGAGGCCACCCCGGTATCCGCCGTTGCCTCACGGACTTCTCGCACCTGCTCAACCCAGTCCCGAGGAGATGCACGAGAGGATGCTTCGGTGAGTACCATCAAAATTATACATTTCCCATCTCTCTTTGTTATTTTCCTGATCTCTCAACGACCGCCCCCCCCCCCTCATAATTATATTACGTCGTCTCTCGCGATCGGAAACTCCCGAGAGACTACTTGCCTCGCGTGTTACGTTGCGTGCGAGTTTGAACGCGCGAATATCGGTATTTAATTGATATTTTATCTGTCCGTCTCGACCCTGACGAGAAAATAACCGCGAGAGCCATTCGACACGCACTTATCCGTGTGCGCGTGTTCGCGTATGTCTGTTCTGGTACGTTAAATATCCCGGGGGCGTTCCATTCAAATGACGAGTCTCTCTCTTTCGCTCAAACTGCTGTCGTTTAATATCAACGCGCACACACATGTAGCACGCTATGAAATCCACCGTCTCATGCCGGTACTCGTGTCACATGCGATAAATTAGATATCGTGAAGGGAAGAGGGAAAAAATCCGCGCCAGCTGCTTATCGGTGTCTCGTCCCCTGATAACGGCAACAGCAAAAACCACAAGGAAGGGTAAACAGTCGAGACACCTCGTTAACGTTTTACTCTCGAGCCTCGTGCGATAAGATATTGAATTCTTTCCAGCCGATATCGATATCGAAATATTTTATTTATTTTATATATATGAAAAAAAAGGAGAGACACAGAGAGAATCGGTCGAGCATAAAGCGAGGAATAGTCGTTGGCGGACAACGCGAATGGAAGAAAAAGAGGCCGAGACCGGACGCGCGATATTTCGCAGTGGCGAAGATCCGAGCAGCTGGTGCGGCGCCCTCCTCGCACGTATACACAAGATTTCTTGCGGCGCGTTCGAGTTCGGCCTTTGGACTCTTCGCTTCTCTCGCTCTCTTTGTTCGATCGTTCCTCTCTCGCACGACTACCGATTTCGAGACTGCCATCGGGGCCACGAGCTCTCGAGAAATTGAGAAAGAAGAAGCGGGTCGAGGAAGGCGAACAGAACGGAACTTTGCCGTTGTCTTTCGCCCTCTCGTTTCTCTTTCTGTTTGCATTTTTCCTTTTCTTTTCCTTTCTTTTTCATTTCCAACATCCGCGATGTTTTTTTCTTCTTGGCCGCGCGGGCCTTCCTGAATGCGAGCGATACGTGCCGAGTGAATGCCGAGAGCGGAGTGTATTTCCGGGCACCAGCTGCTCGTCACTTCCGTCCGATTATTACTCGCGATAGATGTCGGGGGCGAGTGCCTTTACCAATAAAAAAAAGCCGATGGGTTAATACGATGCATCTATATAGGAGGGGCTTACCTACAGATAAAGCGGCTCACAATTTTTGTTTACGTATTCGTCGAAATCTCGTTCGATACCAGTTACCGGAATGCGATTAGCCCCGAGTCCAAGAAATTGCTCCGTTCGAACTATTATTCGCGAGCAGCCCGCTGCTTACGCAATAATTTCACGACGGGCCACCTCGCCCATACAGATCGATGCGCACGTTGTAACACGACCGTTCATCGCCATGGCAACGCAGAAATATGTTCGCTTCGGGTACAAGGTCATCGGGTCTTTCACGTTTTAGTACGCTCGCGCGAATAGCCGTGGCAAAAAACGAGAGACGAGAGAAGTTATAAAAACGCCAGAATTAAATGTTGAAAGAAACGCGCTGGCGGCGAGAGACTGTTTGCGTGTTGCAGGAAGCGGTGAAAAATGTGGTAGTCGAGAGGTCGTGTATGTAATCCATCCTCCGTCTCTCGCTCCAAGCCGCCGAACGTTCAAAACAACCGGAGCCCTCTCCATTTTTCGCTGATCGATAGTATAGCCCCATATTTCGATGATAATGGCGACAATTACTATTTCGTTATATTAATTTTAATAACTATTACAAAACGGAGATTCGTTACGCGTGTGTAACCATTTACATGTACGAGCTCCGATGAAATTAAATCCGCGTTCGCGTTCTATTCGTTGGATATATTTTGCGTATAGAGGCGCGCGTCAAACATCCCAGCGGTCTCATCGTGCGTGCACGAGTGTGACGTTGAGTGCTTACGCGCACGCATCTCCCTCCAGACCGAACCAACGCCGAGTAACCGGAGTTTGTACGGAATACTCGATGGTCGGGGAGCTGTTCCGTATAACAACGTTGGCTTCAACGTATACACATTCCCATCGGGTATATCCGATAGGTGAAACGATACTATCGTATTTTCCACTCTCCTTGCATATGCGCATACAGGCGGTAAGCCGTGCGGACGATATAGAGCCGCTTCGTTGCCCAGGAGAACGTTCGCATGTCACGCGTATGAGAAAGAAAGCCGTTCTCGTGTGCGTGGGTCGAACGAGTAACGGTAAATCCTTAAGAGAATCGAGATGTCTGATGTAATATTTATCTATATATATATGTCTGTTCCTAGACCAGACTGGGGCCACGGGTCTTGCGTTTAAATATTATTTTCGTATTGGCTTTTGAACTTTATTGGCTCGATATAGCCTGGCACGTACTTCTTTACTCGCATTTCACATACACACGTATACGCAGCGAGTGGTTGAATCAAATTCTTCCACGATTTCATCAACTCGATTGAAAAATAAAAACGACAATGAACGAAAACCGGTGGGATGACATTCCTTGGTGCGTGGAGCGAGAGAAGACAGGTACCGGTCGTTTTCTCGACCTGCTTCTTCCCTAGAATAATCATTCGCATTTAATACGTGAGATTTATTTTTATCGAATCCTTTAATCGTGTTCGTAGAATCGTGACGCGTGGTTAGATCGTCCGGGTCGAGATACGCGGTACGACGATACCGCAGTTTCGATAGGCTGATGCCGTGCTCGAATATCTCGTTGGTACACCGAGAGATTCCCTGGTATAGCGCGAAGTCCGGCTCGTTCTCGACAAGGGCAATAAAGTGTGACTCTCGTGCGTGTGTGCGTGATATAATGGAGCTCGCGTCAATTCACGCACTCCCGTGCCCTCAACGGCATGAGCTGGACCGAGAAAGTCTCTGGCTCGAGTTGTTCGAGGAAGTAGGGAGAGAGAGAGAGAGAGAGAGGAAAAGAGAGTACAGAGCCATTAGCACGGATCATAAAGGTCTTCAACCGAATGAGTCATTGCTGTCGGTTGGTCGTAATTACTCCCGCTCGCGTATCCACGTGTCTCGCTCTCTCATTGGTCGAACCGTTAAATTGACTTCTTCGATATTATATTCACGTTTTCATCTACGTACCTACGTTATCTCGAAAAGTGGGCAGAGCGCACAAACGTCCGCCCGTATGACTCTCGTGGAATCACCACGGGTGCATATCGTTCGATACTTTTCATACAGATTTTTGCGCACGAAAGGAAGAAAACGAAAATAAAATACTCCCTCTGGATTGCGTGCGCCAAGAGATATACTTCCTCTCGTGTGTTTTTCTTTTTTCAACTCATTTCTCTCTCTCTCTCTCTCTTTCTCGGCGTAGAGTCGACTAGAGTCGAGTCTGAGTGTGGAGGGAAGGAGGGCTGTTTCTCTCTCTCTCTCTCTCTCTCGTGTTTCTGACGAGCCACGCCAGGTGGACGTTCCGCACGCGAAACTCGTCCCGTCGTGAATATATCCGCTCATTATATTTATATCCGAGTGCGCCTTGGCTCGCTCGTAAATTAGTGTAAAAATAGATTCAGCGCCGGGAAACACACGTACACAGTCTCGCGGGCATTCGCGAGGATCGAGCGTGTGTTCGGCGGGGCCTCGCTTATCGAGAGACGTCACCGGATCAAACGTTAACCGTGCGGCCCGCTGCTCGATTTCTCTCTCGCACGCTCCATTAGAGCGTCGTTTGCCACGGCAGAGGCGTCGAAAACGCTTATTTCGACCACGCGAATGAAAATTATTCGTCCCTAATCGTCCAATCGTTTTTTATACGTCGAGGAGCTCGAACGAAATAACAAGAGTCTCGTACGTAGAGTCGCGAATTATAAACTCGAAGGAAGACGAGAGAGAGAGAGAGCGAGAGAAGAGTAGCTCGTATAGTCGAGTAGTATCGCGCTGACTACGCCCATGCCCGTTTTCAGTGCCGCTCTCCGCGAGCAGCCTCGAGAGGCGAAGTTTGTTGCGAGCTTTGTGCGACGCGAGAGAGGTTCAACGTTGGGCACAGGAGGAGGGACGACGAGGAGAAAGAGAGAATTGCGCGCGTGGTTTATGGACCGTTTCGTTTTACCTTCCTCGTAAAAATTCTTGGCGGGTCGGCACAGCGAGCATAGTCGCGCTCGCGCGCGTTACAGGCAAATAGAGAGAGAGAGAGAGAGAGAGAGGGAGAGAGAGAGATGACCGTGCGCCGCTCTGTCTCAGTTGTACGCCAACTCGAGCCCTCGGTATCGGTTACCGCACCGTTTGCACGGGCTCTTCGCTCGGACTTTCCGCGAGCCAATGCATAGGCAACGTCGCACGTACGATACACCATCGAGCCTACAATAAAAGACGAGAGTAAACATGTACGTATGCATCATCATCTCTCTCTTTCTACAGGAGACTCGTGCGAGAGGCTCGATCTTGTTTCCTGGAACAATTAATTTGTCAGCGCATCTCGGGAAGTGCGCGCTCGCGATAACATAGGTAATTTCGGGATACCCGCTGCGGCATAGGTATTACGACGTCGTAATCGAGCCCGTGACGCGATACTTTTGCACGAATTATCGCGAAGAAAGATGGAATATCAACGATTGATACATACATTTTATGGCTACCGTACGTGACGTATGAGAGAGAATGCGTGCGTGCGTGTGTGTGTGTGTAATTTTGTTTTCCGTCAAATGGCAAAGGTGCTACGAAGCGTAAAGGCAAATTTAACATTTACGTTATGCCCTTAGGTGACGATCGTTAAGTATGTACAATGTATAGCGTCACACCGAGAGCTTCCCTTTAAACGCTCTTGCGAGACGCTCGTGGCTCTCGGTTATCCCCTCCCGGCACATCTCTCGAGGTCTACGAGCTCCGAGCACCAGTGTATAACCGGTGTACTTACAGCCGCGCATACGTGTACTTCTCGCACAAAGCACCCACCATCGTATCTCTCTCACTCTCTCTCTCTCTCTCTCTCTCTGATTCTCACACACATACACAGAGGTTAATACGTACGTCGGATCTGACGGTATTTTGCCGTATACGCTCGTAGATTTATCCTGCACAGCGAAAATATACGTGTATCCGCGCAAACCCTATTATGCCTCGTCGTATTCCCAGAGTTCTCCCGGAAGTACGTAACTATTCATAGTCGACGTTTCCGGTATTCGTCAAGGCAGATTTTTATTTACTCCCATTATCGATGTACACGACGGATTATTCACACTCGACTCGACTCCGTGAATAATCCGAGCTTGCTCGAGTAATAATAAGCGTCGTAATCGTCGCTCGTATTACGCACGTACGGTCGAAGAGGCCGCGTATTGACTCGACGCTTTTTCTCGCTCGTCATCCAAACGAGCTTCGCACCGCGGTTAAATATGCGATTCGCGCCAATTTCTTTATGTTATTCATTTTTTTCACGTTCTGACGCAAATTTGTCGTAATAACGTACGACGATGATCGAGTCGGGATGACGATCGTGAGCTCGGATCGAGATCAACTCAAAGTACACGCTTCGTGCGTAGGTACGAGCGTTCGGAGAGTAGCATTGCCTCGGTACACGCCTGGTTGACTCGCGGAAGACGACCAGCCTGTGGCTCTCTTCTATAGACTCGACACATATATTACCCGAGCACTCGATGTACTTCTGTACAGTTCGCTCGCATTGCCCGTGCCTGGCCGTGCCTCTATCTCTAATACGTACATGTATGTATAAAGGTATACGGCGGAGAAGCAACGAGTCGTTCGAGTCTCTCTCGTTCCAGGCTGATCCCGCATGCAGACTAGAGAGGTCGCGCAGATCGTACCGTGTACATTCTCCGACAATTCTCTACCCCTCGGCTCCTCGGGGCTCTCTCTCTCTCTCTCTCTCTCTGTGTTGGACGCGTTGGCGTTGCTCGTCACTCGGCGTTGCGCGTGTGGTACCGCGCGAGCATTCGAAATTCAGAAATTTATTCCCCTCGTGCATCGTCGATGCAACTCCTTGCCTGCGCCCCTCCCCCTCGCCGCTCTCACGGAATGCCACTGCTCGCTTCTCATTCCGCCTGAATACCAAGTGGACGACAGAGACAGAGCACGCGTTACTAATTTTCCAATCTCCTACGTTCGCTTCGTCGTAAATTCGAACAAAATCCGCTCTCGCGCGTCCGTTTGTAATACGGTCTTACCCCCCCCCCCCCCCCCCCCCCCCCCGATGATATCCCGGTTATTATTTTTTAACGGGATTCGCGCGCGCCTATCAGCGTTATGGTATTTATAGATGTCGCGAGCTGGACCGTCGACCGCCTATCGTATCGTATTATTCGAAAATACTCGTTGCGACGAGAGATTTCGTCTCTCGTACCGATGTATAAATTTCGAGAAGCGACCGGGAGATACCTCCAGGAAGCTCGCGTCGCTTCGCGGAAGAGACTTATCGCTTTACAACTACATCGCAGCCTGTATCTCGTTGCGCGTCCTCTCTTCTCACGTTCGTTTTTTTTTCCTCGCGCGCCTCGTCGCTGACACGAATAGGCAGAAACGAGACCCGAAACTCCTCCGGTCCTCTCGACCACTTATTATTTTTCTCGCATCGGGCGCGTCGGATTTATCGCGTCGAGTTTTTTTTGTTTCGTTCCTTCGAATTTCGGTCGTCCAGTGGGAACTCGCGAATTCGACCCCCAACGTCCTTGAGACTCGTCTCGCGTGCGTCTCTAACTGTAAAGATAGTCTACCCGGTGCACTATGTATAGACGCATAGTTTTAACAAAATGAAAGAAAAAAAGGAAATACAGAGAGTCTACGGCCGTGGCTCTTGTGGCCGGGAGCGAGATTCTACGACGGTCTGAAAAATAAACGCGATAAACAACCGATAGGTAGAGAGAAAGAGAAAAAAATGAGAGTGCGAGAGAAAAAGGAGTTGAGCGTAGAGATCAACGTGAACGATCGGAAAAGATCGTATTTGCTACAGTTTCCGGAGGTCAGGGAGTTGCGCGTCTCTTTTCTCGTGGTGCAAGGAGGAGCGAGACGCGATATGGAAGGAGGAGACGAGCCGGCGGTACAGCGCGCGCGCTTTCATCATCCGTCTCGCCATAGTGCACAGATAGATCCCACAGCGTGCTTCTCCGCATCATCCTCTTGTTCTTTCTTTCTTTAATTTATTTTTCTTCCCTTTATCCTTCAACAACGTGGCGTGTGGTGGTGGTGGTGGTGGTGATGGTGGTGGTGGTCGACGAACCGGTCCTCATTTCTCTCTTTATATATCCTTACCACCACGAGAAAAGGAAAGAGATTGCGCGTGTCCGCACGCCTCAGGGCCGGATACGTGGCGCGTAGTTATGCGTTAGACACATATATATAGGTACGTATATATATATATATATATAAGCATGTACGTATATACCCACAAAGAGAGAACGAGCGAAAGGATCGGGGAGAGCTGGGATACTACATAATACATATCCCCGGTGAGGAGACCCGTAGGGGCACGTCGTATATATTATATAGGTATAAAGAGAGAGAGAGAGAGAGAGGCTAGCGAGCTACATGGCCAGGTAAATAGGAGCTGAACCTGTCGAACCGGTTTTCCTCCACTACATACTTACGAGCGCTCGCTTCCCCCTCCGCATTCTCCTTCTTTTCCTTCTGGACCTGCCGATACGGCGGGAGTTATTCTCCGTCCTTTATCTTCGTCCCGTAGATCTCTCGGTGAAGTCAGGCATTGAAAGAGGGAGAGAAACAAAATTGACAAAAAAAAAAAAAAAAGAAAAAATATCAACCTTTTCCCTCGCTCGCTCTTGTTCGGTACAAGCGCAGTCCCGAGCAACCAGACGCGTTTCGTGATGTTCGTGTGCATATAATAGAGGTATATAGCAGGCAGGCAGGCGCGCGAGCGGTTTGCTTGCAGCGCGGGCGACCCTCTTTTCTTCCTCCTCTGGACCACCACCCTGGACGAGCCATACATCTTTTGACGTTATTATATTATATAGCCGCACGAAGAGTACGACGCATGGAGTGCGGGCACGGAAAATTAACGTTGGGCAAACTCGCCACGCTTCGCAACGACCCCTGCGCATATATTAAGCGCTCCAACGGAACTCGTAATATCGTCAGGTATAAGGGCGTCAACGATGCCTCTCATTCCTCTGCTCCCAAACACGATTACCGAGAATACCTCGACTGCGTCATCGTTCCTCGGCTGCGTATTAAAAATACGCGCTGAAGATATAAAAAAAACGACCATACAAAAACGTGGTCCATCACCTTCGAAAACTCGTTTTTGCTATTTTAAACTCGTCTCATTTCGCTCTCTCTCTCTTCTTTCAATTCTTTCTTCGCTCTCAGCTCTCGTTTGAAAAGCCACGTTGCTTCATTCTCGTGATTATTCAGTCTTGCAAATTATATCGGAAAGCCGGTAGAGAGAGAGAGAGAGAGAGAGAGAGAGAGAAAGAGGGAGGGAGAGCACGCTGCACACAGAGAGCGTTCGTGATCCTGACCTTTTCCGTGAAGTAGTTGCTTCGTCTCTCTCCCTCTCTCACACCCATACAGACACTTGGAAGCCGCGATTCCGGGCGAGCGAACGGAGAATCTAGCGAGGGGCTTGCGCGCGCGCGCGAGCGCTAGTATTACACAGTGAGCAGTGTGTGTCTCAGGCTCGTGGAGATCGAGTCCTCCCCCCCCCCCCCTCCGAGGGCTCGAGGCGCAAGAAACCCGCCACGTCGAGAGAAGAGATCGACTCAAGAACTCGATGCTCCTTACCTCTTTGCTGCTGCTGCTGCTGCTGCTGCTGCTATTGCTGCGACTACTGCTACTCACTGTGAATGTGTGTGTATGCGCCCGCGCGTATGCGTCCATTGCTGTGTGACTCAACCCCCGAGGGTCGAACCAAAGCGATTTTCTCCGAGAGATAGTACTGTATATACCTGCCGCTGCCTCTGTGGTTTCGGACCCATCGAGAACTCTTGCGATGAAAGGAGACGTTCTATCTGGGCAAAAGCCAGAAAGAGAGAGAGAGACAAATCGAGAGAACCACCGGACGGAGTGCACGACAGACACGAACCGTTCCAAGTTTCAGTCCATGTAGGTCAGCTGGAAAGGTGGCCATGTTTTTCCAACCTACCGTCTTTCCACGGATATATACATAGAGATTCGTTCGACCGCAATCGACATTCAACTTTGCGACGACTCGACAATTTTCGTCGACCGCTTATTTATCGATTCTCATTCTTGTCAATTTAGCCCATAACGCATAGAGCGAAATACAGAGGCAGCCGGAAAGAGCAAATGCTTCCTCCTCCTTGTCCTCCTCCTCCTCCTCCTCCTCCTCTTTACCTCGTGTCGCGTTCGACAGGAAATATATTCTTGGTTCGTGAGTCGATTCGATTCGGTCGTTGGAGCGGCCTCTCTCTCTCTCTCTCTCTCTCTGCACGAAGGATCGTCGTGCCCCTGGATAGAGGAAGAGGGGGAGACCGGATGATCGATCTCTCGCTATTCCGGGCACGTTTCATCCATCGACGAGTACGCGGACACGCTGTCACACCAGCGCCAAAGGTCGCGCTCGTCCTTCTTCCCACATCGGGCGTGTCGACCTCGACGGCCCGCGCGAGACAAGGAAAAGAAAGAAACGAACGAAGAAAAAAAAGTATATGGAGCAACGGAAACGCGCCGTCGAATACAACCCCTTCCATGTTTCCCGCGGATTTATCGAAGCGAGCGATCGAAACGAAACGGCTCGACAAACGAACCGAAACAGTGAAGACAACAGCTTTTCCGACCCGCATCGCGCCACAATCTCATCCCCGAACGTAAATAGAAATAAAATAGTCGTCTCGGGGAAAACCTCCTCTCTGAAGAAAAAAAATGAAAAAATAAAATAAAATAAACAAGAAACATCGCAAATTGCATCGCGTCAACGACGTCGGATGAAGTATCTCGTTTTATTTCGTTGTTTTGGTTTTTCAAAATTCCGCTCGAAAGTCGCGAAACGAAGAGAGCCAGAAAATTAGCGTAGGACGGGACTGAGCACGTGCTGGAAACGAATGAAACGGAGCGCGACAGTCCGCGAGTCAGAGGGAGGGAGAGAGAAAAATAGAAGATAAACCGGAATAAAAAAACTTCCCGTCGCCCTGCAACTCTCTTACCCGATTTGCTTTTCTTCCATCGTATACACTACCGTGCTCCCAGAAAGAACCTGAATCCACTCCAACTCGTCTCGCGCTGACGTTCTTGCTTGCGCAATGACACCAGTTTCTCTCTCTCCCTCTCGCGCGCTCCGTCTCGTTCTCTCCTGGGGCTTTTCTCCCGTCTGCTACGACCGAAGCCGGCTGGCAACTCACTCGCTGCTGGCCTCATTCTTTTTTTTTCCTCTCGCTCCTCTTTTAATACACGGCATAAACGCTCGAGTGCTGTACACTTGGCGTATATACCTGTGTATATAGTGCCACAAGACGCCTCGCACCTCCCAGAGTTGCCTGTTGCTCCGGACTCTCCTCATGTTTTTTGTTTTATTTTTATTTTTTTATTTCAACTCGTGGCTAAACTCGTTCTGCGACTCGATCCTTTCTCTCTCGCTCTTTCGCCCTCTCGCACAGTCGTATACGTGCGTCGTAGCGAGCGAGAATCGATGATACGTATAAATTAATCGCTCGAACGGCGTGACTCGATCTCAGCGGGGAAAACACACACACACACACACACATACACGAAGGCAAAAGTGGTAGCCGATGGATCGTACACTCGTTTCAATATAAACTTGTACATATAGAGGAGAGAGGAAATGATCCACCTGCTCGATTTGTTGCCTGAAAAAGGACAAGACAGGAAAAAGGCGACTCGTTTGTACGAGAGAGAGAGAGAGGAGGATAGACCGAGTTAAAGGTCCGGTGTATAAGGTTTCGGGTATTCTCGTCTCGTCGATCCCCCGCATAGTTCAAATATTCGTCGTTGAGCCAGAATCGAGACAAAAGGTGTGTAATATGTACCCCACAGCGAAGGAGAAACGAGGAGGAGGGAGTGCCGGTGATGAGCGAGGGAACGTGAGAAAGCGCGTGAGGTCGGAAGGGGGAAGGGAACATTCGGGACCTTAGGGGCTATGGTTCTCGTAACATCTGCTGCTTGTATGGTAGCAGGTAGAGATGGAGACTAGTGTGGTATTAATACCGGTCGCGACGGTGTCACGTACTTGTATATATGTATATTTGACCGACGAAAGTCCGTCGAGGCTTTCGAAAACTATATGGTAGGTATATAGTAGCGAGGTGAAGAACCGCTCTCGGGACGAAAAACGATTCACGAGTAAGAGGAATAGGTTTTGTATGGGGGAGAAACGGGGTTTACCATCACGATAACAAAAGGATCCAGAGATAGAGAGAGATAGATAGAAAGAGAAGGAGAATTCGAGGCACCCTCGTGCCTGGAATGCGTCCAGTCGTTCTACCAAATCCCGATAGTACACAGGGCCGGTCTCGCTCTTTCCAGAAGGGTACGATGCCCTGGGAGAGAGCATGACGGCCTCGGCGCAGTCGCGCTCGACCCCACCATCCCAGCTTTTCTTACTCTCTCTCTCTCTCTCCATCTCTCGACTCGATTTCGTTTTCGTTCGGTGGTCCCTCTTCTCTCTCTCTCTCTCGTTCTCTTTCCGAGCTTCACCGGCCAACCAACACTGTATGCTCAGCTTCAACGATTCAGCTGGTACAGCTGGCCTTGGTTATATACGTGAGAGCGAGACAGAGCAAAAGCGTACAAGTGCAGTATGCGTGTGTCTCTCACATTGGCGATTATCCAACGCGACACATCACCACTATATTCGAGCGCCGCTCGCGTACTTTCATTTTCTTCGCGATCCTCGTGGCGCTTCGTTCGAGATTTCAAAACAATAAATTGTTTCGCGGCAACATTTTATTGTCGTTTATAACTTTAAACGCGTTCCGTATTGTCCTTGGCTCGAAATCAGCGACGCGCCACGGCTTATCAATGCCGTAAACGAGCGTTGGGAGAGCAGCAGCTGTCCTTATCGGCCATAAACTCCGAATCGGCCCGAGTTCCTCTATCTCGAGTTTCAGAGAGAACGCTCGTTCGTGCGTTTGCAACGCATCGCGCGTTTCGTTGCGTCGATGCCGACCACCCGACGACGAGATTAAATATCGTATGTACACACGCGCTATCCGCCTTCTCTATACCCGATAGGTATACTAATGATATTTTCGTCTTATCTTCGCCCCCTCCGTATCGCGTTGACACATTCGCAGGCTCGTTTTATTTGTCTCTCGGGTAAGATACGCGTCACGAGCATTTGTTTAATTTTACGACAGCGCGGATTTCGATAACCGAATTATCCCGTCGAATCGCGATCGATCTCTCGCTCGCGAAACGTTTAACTTTGTTTGGAATACAAACTTTTTGTATTCACCGGTAAGTATTCATAAACTTTGGGGATCGATCGTTCATGCATTATATGTGCGGAGTGAAAAAAAAACTGGGTCGACGATAGTTGCTTGCACGCACGGAGACACGCCCGCGCGCGCGCGTCGCATCTTTCAACCGTGGTCGGGCTCCGATCGATATTTTTATGCAAGTATACACATACCAGACGTTCACTCTCCGTACATTATACATGGTCTTATATACGTATATGTTATTGGCAAGTAACTCTATACTTGGAGTATGTATCGCTCGGCGAAACTTAGTCACGCGCTTCTTATCGCAACTTCGTTGCAAGACTATGTACATACGTATATAATCGTAGTTTCGTTTGTTTTCCTTCCTCTAACGATTTATCAATCGCGAGACTTGATTTTTCGAGCGAATATTCGTCGGAGGAGTACGAGGAGTTACGCATATGGGTGAATATCGTCGGTGCTTCCTGATGCGTCGAGAGCACTCTCGAGATTCGACCGCATATGACTACACCGTGTGTATGCATTATGCTCAAGCCTGTTCTGAAATACGCGAGATAGAGGAGATGGAAGGTACGAGCGTACCATACCTACCCTGTGCATCCTATATATAAGTACCTACATTGTGTACCTACGTGGCATCTAAGCGAGCGTGCGTAATACGCTTGGAGCTACCTCTATTTGTGTCTGATGAGTATTACCATACAGTATGTGGAGTTTTCTCTCTCTCTCTCTCTCTCTCTCCCGTATTATCTATCCATGCACATATGTGCATACATAGAGCAGCTCCTCCACGGTTCAACACGCACATAAACGATCCCGAGTCCCGGTCGCATGTACACGCAGTCTGCGCCGGTCTGTGTCCTGCTCTCGGTAACGAATGCACCCGCCTATATAATAGTATATATCCTACCCACGGAGAGGCACGAGCATTGGAGCGAGGCTCTATACGCACATGCGCGTACCCACGTAGCGTTTGTAGGTATATATATAACAAGTATACCTATGCTACGGTGTGTAGGTACTGGCCGCTCGAGCCACAGCGCCCAAGAGTCCAGGCCGAATGTGTGCGCAAGAACGAGAGAGACCGGAACACGTGCAGCAGAGTGCGCCAAGCACGCACGTGTGTGTATCTCTCTTTCTCTAAACCAAGAGGGCATATACCAGGTTCGCCGTTGCCGTCCCGTTTCTGCATGCAGAATACATTATGTATTGACGAACGACGAGGGGAATGGCGGAGAAGCCAGAAGGACGTCGAGCAAGAGGAAGAGACGATGGTGTGGTGATGATGGTGGTAGGGCGATGGAGAGAGAAAGAGGGATAGGGGGGGGGGGGGGAGTAGGAGGAGTAGAGCTCAGTCGGTGGTTACTCATGCACATTGGCGCAGCACACGGACCGACCGAGCGAGCGAGCGAGCGAGCCGGAGGCCTTTGACCTCCTGGTGAGCGCTCGCCCCTCTCCGCGCTGTCTCGCTTCAACCGAGGCACGACAACGACTACGACGCACCCCCTCGCTGCTCGAGCCGCCATTATAGTATCAGGCTCTCTCGCTCTCGAAATTGCTCGTGTTGGTAGTTGAAAGGCGCGAGTGCGAGAGAGAGAGAGAGAGAGAGAGAAAGAGCACCGAATGCCTCGGTCTACCGTAACGACGCCCTCTCGTCTCTCTCGGTTGGTTTTCGCTCGTCTGACTTTGTCTTCTGCCCTCTATGCGCGATATACCTACATATACGTATATACGTCGCGGTACCTACGAACGTAGAGACCCGACGCCGACCTGCATTCATTCTGCGGCATATACCCACATGTATTACATTATATATTACATAGAGAGACAGAGATATATAATCCAACCCGTCCTCGACGATGACGAAGACGACGTCGACGATAAACGAAACCGTGCACTAAGTGTATTATAACCTCCCACGTTCCCGCCGCTAAAGGTCATGCCTTAACGAGCTGCTGCTGCTGCTGCCGCCACTGCTGATGCCTCGAGACTCGCTGCAGTTTCAACTCTTTCTCTCTCTCTCCTTCCTCTATCCCGTCTCGACTCACCCCACCCTTTACTCCACTTGGCCAAGCGCAGTCGGCACATTCATCGCTTTTTTCCTCCCCTTTCTCTATCCCCCCAGCCCCTCTATTTCGGTAGAGACCCAGACGACCCAGGCGAAGAACCGTTTCTACGTTATTCTCTCTCTCTCTCTCTGTGTGCTGCACTCTCCTGCCGCATATCACTCCCCTCGTCGCGACTAATGGCCATCCCCGTTGCTACCGATGCTATATCCATCTATACGTATATGTATCCAAGGACTGATACACGATAGATACACGGCTCGACTCTACACGCGCTAGTATAACCCCGTACAAAATAGTAATGGATACGGCCAGAACTCTCACCCTCTCTCCTTTTTCCGACTGACTTTTCTCGTCTCGTTCGGCCGGAGCTCATCCACTCGACCGAGCAACGTAGGGGGTCTTTAAAGAAATTCTTTTGTCCAACCATGCCACGTAACTCACTGATCCTACGCTCGTGGTATTCGTTTCTCGTTTCGTTCGAACAATTTTCTTCCCGTTTCAAGGAACGTTCTTAAATATTGATTTAGCTCTGAACGCGATGGAGCCATCGCGATAATTATCGCGACTGTCCCATTGTTCATTTTACACGTTGATCGATTGGAAAAGTCGTCCGTTATCTAGGCTACATTGATAGGAGAAAATCGAAGGTATATATATGCATAGGATAAACGCGGTCGTTACGTTGGTACGCGTGGGCATCATCGAGGCTTTTAAGATCTGATCGAACCGGTCGAGGGTCCTCGTCGCCGTCGTCGTATCACAATCAACTTTTCCCCTCGTCCCTCCACTGTACCTACGGTACGTCGTCTCTGCGTCTTTTTTATTCGTAATACACCCACACTTTAAAGGCGAGTTTAAAGGCTCGATCGTGTCGCGTCGAGAGAGCGAGGTCAGATCCCATATACATATATACACGTGTGTGTGTGTGTGTGTGTGTATGTATGGATATACGTGCACACATACCTAAAGTGGTATTATATTACGTGCATGGTGTGTGCTGTGGCTCGGATGCTCACTACCACGTATATATACGTACACGGATAGCTCGTTCCCTCGGTCACGAGTAAACTGGCAGGATGGTGCAGCATCGGGGCGAGCCACGCCGATGCTTGGATCGTTATTCGCAAGATGGCGGGCCATCGCCACGTGACCTCGTGCCTCCACCTCGTGGAGAGCGATCCCCGCTCGATATGTCTCATCGTGCGGAGAAGCGAGAGAAGCGCGTTTCGTGACCTCACTCCTCTACTTTGTACGTACCTACACGTATACGTACATAAGCTTCTCATTCCGGCAAAGAGCGACACACACGCTCGACGACGATCGCGGCGGCGGCGGGGGTTCGTGCCAAGTTCGAAGAAAGGGGATATTTTCTGTTTTCGTCTTTATGCCGGTATGCGCGCGATCTCCCCACCCACGATTCCACAGATTCTTCTTGAAACATTCGTCCGCGGTATTAATAAAGTCACAATACGAGAAATATGTCACTTATGCATAAACATAAACTCGCCGGGATAATAATAACGAGAGAGCGGTGGTGGTGGAGCTGTCGTGTATATGAAATGTCTCATTCGTAATAATAGGTATCGAGCGGGTCGATAAAAACGATATAAAGTTTGTGGGTAGTGCGAGAAACTCGTTGGTTCGTTGGTTCGTTGGTTCGTTGGTTCCTACCCCACGTTCTCTCTCCGGTTTCCGTCTTTGAGACTCTCTCGTGTATACAGCCCGCGTTGTACGTCACGCTCGTTCCTCGCTCTCCGTCGTTCTCCTTGGAATCGACGTTGCGTCCTTCTTGGAGGATCCCCAAGCCCCACTGGTGCGTCGAGCTTGGCTACATCGCGATCTCTCCCTCGCGTTCGTACCGAGGGGGTTGAAAACGGCGCGCCGTCCGTTTCTGACGCGATTCATACGCGAAAGGGCTCCGCCGGCGTACCTATATGCGATACATAGTTTAGGACTCGGTGGGGGAATGCCAATCGATACGGGAACCGTGCAAAGGGGAGTCTCGCCATTCGCTGGCTGCTCCCTCTTCCGCGCAACCTCCTGCCTGCCGCGCTTCTACATGCGCCCACGTTCGCGCCACGACCCTGTGTATATAACAGCTTCCGTGATATACGCGCATTCTCAATGATTCACCGAGTGGATGTTCTACTTTGACTATCGTGCATATGTAAAAGCGAGGAGGGGCCGGCGTTGCGTCTACCGGAGTAATCCGCATAATTTAATCTTTCGTATAATTGTGCGATCAAGGCCATTTCCTGTTTACTATCAAATAGAGCCAATCTTTTTCCAAGACTAAATCGTAGCGATTTTCATTCCTATTTTTTCTTTCTCTCTTCCTCGTATTTCCTTGGCTCGGTATAGCAAGACGCCTACGGCGCGCGAGAAGCTTCGCGATAAGATTTACGCGTGTCGACCGACATTTCAGCGGAGTCGTGCAATTCGATCGGAATTTGGGTTTGGAATTTATCAACACTGAACAGAAGGGAGGCAAAGAGATGGAGGTAGCCACACACACATATATATATATATATATGTCGGATATTTGAACGAGTCAGGCAACAGCACGGCGTTTATTTATACGCAATTAGCATAAATACATGTTGAGCAGTTACATAAATACTATATGGGAGAACGAGCGAGTTAGCGAAGAGTCCGGGAAGGGGAGAGATGGAGGTGGACAGAGATAGAGAGAGAGAGAGAGAAGTAACGAGGTACGCACGTTACTTCTCGCGATATGGTCGTCGTGTCCGTTATGTATATTACACGTTCCCCGTGTCGTGGCCTTGTCTCGAGCAGTACATACCTACTACATTTGCTCGTGAAATTTCTCGAAACCGAGGAGCGATCGTGTTTCCGTTTGTCTCACAACGGCAGTCACGCTGCGTTCGACCTTTTCCCAACGTATCGTGACCTCGAGGTAACGACCATTGCCCTTGTCTAGAAATATTTGATTAAAAAATTTATGACACTTTGTTTTCACCGATTTGTTTGTTTCACCGATAGTTTTGTTTGTCACGAGAAAAAAGAAACGTCATAATATTCGGCGATAAGAGTGACTAACAAAGACTCTCGAGCAATTTACCGAGTCACCGGTCACGCTCGAGGGAAAGGCGATGGGGGCTCTATTAGTCATCCGAGTAATATGCACAGGTTCGACTTGCCATGCCCACACGAAACGTCCGATAGGCTCGTACTGCATGCTCGATACGATATAACCGATTGTGAGTCAATATTTGCGCGTTCGCGCGTACCTTTACTTTTTTTTTTTATTTATTTTCAAACTCGACTGTGATAGAAAAAAAAAGCTACGCTCGTGTTGGCGAATTGACGATAGAACGAGATATCGCGAATGACGGACGAGACGATCGAACGTTACGCAAGAAGAGGACGGGTCGAGAGCGCGTGCTAAAGTATACCGCGCAGGCTTCGATGCGAGGACGAGAACGCAGAAGGACGTATAATGTATGCCAGCCTGGTCGTAATCGGTACCGGTGGGGCTGCACAACTGCACAGATGCATCGTTGCATCGTAGCCTCGCTGTACATACCGAGTTATGAGCGTTCACGAGATTCAATCGCACAAGTGTAACCCATCGAGTCTCGAGGTTCGACTGTCTTGAGGTCGAACTCGCTTCCAAATGACACAAAAATAATACAAACGCTCGCGCATGCAGGGGCAGATGCGTGTAGGTATGTATATACCTAAAGGAGTCCGATCTTGAAAGTGTTTTCTTTCTCCTTACTCGTAACAATGTGCGACCGAGGAGCGCATATATATGCAGATATATGCTGTAGCGTTATAACATATATGTGTTATGTGTATAGATATATAGACGTCGTAAAGAGGGGCGCTCGTTCGCCCCGTATACCCGTATGTCGACGTGCGTCGTCGACCGCGAGGTCTCGGGTATCTCGAGTATCTCGGGTTCTTCCGCTGCAGACTGTATATACTACGGATTGTACATGTACCACCACCGGTGCAAACTTGCACATGGTTTATTCGAGTCCTCTGCAGATGCGAGTACACGTACAGTCACGATACACGAACTCGCCCATGAGCAGTCACGACTGCATTCGGTATATGGCGAAAGAGGGAGCGAGAGACGGATCGAGGAGAACCTCGTCGTAATATACGCTGAGGCGCGTGTGTGTGTGTATGTGTGTTGCCGCGCGCGCTCGTATACGTGCGTTAACGCATGCTGCGGAGTATTTTTTTTGTGGTTGCACGAGTCGTGCTTGAGTTGGCCGAGCTCTGTCGTCGGTCGTGTTCGGTCACGGAGACCCGCGAGAAGGAGCAGAAGTAACTGCGAGGAGGAGGGATTGGCGAATGGATATAGAGGAGAGAGAGAGAGAAAAAGAGGGAGAAACTAGTCTCAACGACGGCCAAGATAGCGAGAGAAAGAGTTCCAAGTAACGCGCGTAGGAGCGAGCGAGAGACGAGGGACGATAGCAGCAGCAGCAGCAGCAGCAGCAGCGGCAGCGGCAGCAGTTGCCAGTGAACAGAGAAATACATATACTGTACTGTGAGCGAGGGCAGATTCGGAGATCGAGTCTGAGAGAGAGAGAGAGAACGAAGGAAAGATTGATGGAGGGCGCTGAGGGGAAAGGGAGGAGAAGCCGGTCATGGCGTTCGTACAACGACTACGACGATGCTGCGGGTTACGGGCCTCGGATGACGGTGTGTGCCGATGCTTGCTCGCCTCGCCAGCAGGACACGCCGGAGTGGAAGAGGGAAGAAGAGGGGTCTCGCGCTACTGGTACTGCCTGCTGGTTGCCAGTGTGCCTGCCCGTCGGTGGAGACGCATCATAGGGATACGGAGAGAGAGAGAGAGAGAGAAAGCGAGAGAGCATCACCGACAAAGACCGAGGGAGCACTGGCTCTTGGAACGTTGGAACGGGTATAGTAGGGGCGCTAGCGGCCAAGCGGTGCGCGAGGCGAGGGGCCGGGGAGGGGCGTTAGCGGGGCCCTGGCGCGGGGGGGAGCTGCGAGCAGCCGAGTCTCGAGCGGGGTGCGTGGTGGGGGTCGAGTTCTCCTCGGTGCGGCAGTAGAGTAGCGGCCTTCGACGCGGCATGGTTACGCGCGTCGATACGTGAAAGCGCCGTTTCCATCCCGACTCTCTTCGTACACACGACCTATTTATACAACAGGAAAAAAATCTCGATGAAAGAGAAAACTCGTGCGCCAGCATTTTCTTCACGATCGTTAAGGATTAGATCGAAATTGGGATAATACGGCGCAAAGTGTCCGAGGATCGTACAACGAGGCCACAAACGCAGTTGGTTAGTTTCTTTTTTTTTCTCGGTTTTTTATCTCATCGAGAGATCGAGAGCGTTGTGAATATTACACACCGCGAAGAAATCATCGGCGACGTTCTCTATCCTCTACGGAGGACTCTCGAGCGTGTGTGCGATCAATACCCACAAGGCCTTTTGTTCCGCGTTGCACGAATATTGTTGCAAAGTGATACGATACACGTCTATTTGTGCGACAAAGTGGAGTGTCTCGTTTCCAACTTTTCTAATTTGTGATTTGTTGTTGTTGTTTTTTTTTATTTCTTCGTTCTATGCAACCTCGCGCGCTACGAATGATAGCAGCGAGTATACAGTAGAGAGAGAGAGAGCGAGAGAGGAAAGAAGAGGGAGGGAGCGCGAGAGAGAGAGATATCCACGCTCGTGCGATTCCTGTGTGCATCTGGCTGAAAGAGATCGAGAGAGACTACGCTCTCTCGTCGCACTCTGCGGCCTCGCTCCCGTTATTTAACACAATCGAGGATTAACCAAGGATACGACGCGACGAGATACAGAGGATTATCTTTCAAGCCGTACGGTGGAAAATTTCGTTCGTTTTTTGTTTTTTTCTTCCGCTCCTTTTTCATTTCCATACGCACGTACGTGTACGGAGTGAAACTACGAAAAGAGTGTGCGTGCGTCGTGTTGGCAAGTGTGTGTGAGTTTTTTCACGGATTAACAGGCTCGAGATTAGATTCGCGAACGAGCCGAGTGGGTCGTGCGAGCAAGTGGTAAGCGGCTAGAGCTAACGATCGATCGTCGCGACGCCCTTGCTTGCCTTGGCTTCTCTCGTCGAGCGTCGTGCTAGCGAGAGAGAGAGACAGAGACAGAGAGTAGCGAAGAGAAGAGAAAAGAGAGACGGAGAGGTCATTGGGAACACGGTGTATCGTGGGTGGTGAAAGAGAGAGATTCTTCCGCTGTTGTGTCCGCCTTCATTGTTCGTTCCATTCTACGCCGAGCGACAGAGCTCTTCGCACAGTCTGGCCAACGAGCCAAGGTCCGTTACTCCGCGAGAAGAAAAAGAGCCGCTGCCGCTGCTACGTAGTGTGCCAGCGGGGACGGCAGAGGGAACGCGAGATAGAGAGCGTACAAGTGTAACCGACCGAGTGAGTGATGTCTCCTCGGTGATACGGGTACTTGTGGATGTCGCTGTTCGTCCACGGTCAAAGTACTCGTTGCCTCGCCACGTTTTTCTTTTATTCTTCTTCTTCTTGTTTAATTCCCCACGCCCTCGTGCAACGAGATATTATTATTTTTCGAGCTCCTTCTTTGCTTCCGATGCACGAATATTCGAGAATCCTGACGAGTGTGATATATCTATATCTAAGACACAACGAATCGGAGCTTGAAGGAGGTTCTCGTCGTGGGGTCATTGGCCTTTTCGGAGTAAAACGACGAGTACGCGACCGAGTGAGAGGCTGAGACTCGAGTCGTTGTATATAGTCGTGGTAGAAGAAGAGCGAGAGAGAGAGAGAGAGAGATAGAGAGAGCGAGAGGAGAAAAGGGAAGTGCAAGAAGAAAGTGTGTGCGTTACCCCGAGGAAACGAGTTCGCGAAAGAGAGGGAGTGCGAGTGGGAGAGCGAGAGAGAAAGGAGAGGTCGGGCGGGAGGGAGGAGAAGAATCACCATTGTTCCCTCGATCGCGAAGCTTGGCAGGTAACGCGCGCGCGGGATTGCTTCGTGAATGTTCGGGAATTGTCGGGGATAGAAGCTCGACGCCGTGTCGTCGCCCCTACTTCGGTGTGCCCTCGAGAATCCACACGGACGATTGCAACGCAACCGGAGCTAGTGCACTCGTGTGCGTGTCCTCTGTGTGTATGTGTGTCTGTGTGTGCGTATGCCCGAGCGAACGGGCGGACGGGTGGCGCGCGCATCGTTACGTTTTACCGTTTCGAATGAGTGACGGGTAAAACATCGAGATTGAAAGAAAAATCCGAATATGTGCAAATAAACGTTGGCGATCGAGTGCGTCAGGCGGGTGGATAAGAAGAGATACATTGTAATATTATGCATCGCGAGAGTGCGAATGGGATGAAAAAATAGGCAGCGGCGATAATAATGAAAGGAGCATCGAACGGCGGAGGGGTCACCTTGATAAACTCGAGACAAGAATGCCACCGGTGTTAGGAGGTGCCACGGCAATGGCGGTCCTTCCGGTGAGTCCGCAGACTGCCACGCAGGGTAACCCGCATCCCCATTCACAGGGCCAGAGTCAACCATTGCTCGCGGGTAACGACGTCGTCGTCGGTGGAAGTGGCGTCGTCGGTATTGGAAGTGGCGGTGGTAACGACGGAATGGCCACCAATATCGCCTCGGTCGGCGCTAGCGTCGGCGTAGCTAGCCAGGCTTCCGCGATCGCGGCCCAACAGCCTCAGCTTCTTTATCAGCCTTACAATTTGATGCCGGCCGATTCACCGTCACAGGCAACACCGAGCCCGCCTACAATCACCCGTCGTGTATATCCACATTCTCACAATAGACATCAATACTATATTAATCCAAACGATTCGCAACAGTCCGATTCTCTAACGGATTCCTCGACCGCCCTCGAGTAAGTTTTATCGTTTAATCTCAAATTCATCTTCTCCATAATCTTCCTTTTTTTGTTTTATATATAAACATTCGTAAACTCGATACGAGCTTGTCCTCGTGACCCTGAAATTAATATTCGTGTACACGCGTTATATTGCCTATTATAATGGTGGTACGAGTACAATTGAGAGCGAGGTAGGAGAGCAGAGCAGCCGAGAGTAGACAAACAACTGTATAAATGCCTTGATTCTTCCATACATATATATATATATATATATATATATATATAATATTGTATTTGATATATCTATACTTGTCATACGGCCATGTATGCGGGGCCAGCGGAGCAAAACCGCTCGTGAGCACGAATGACTCGCGGACCAGCGTGGCTAATTACTCACTGGATTACAGTCTCGCCTTTCGTTTTCCTACCAATTATATCCTTATCGTTCCGTCATCGTCTCTCTCTCTCCCTCTCTCACCCCCTCTCGTAAACTCAACGACGACCTTTAAATCGCTCTCTCCCTCTTCCGTTTCACACAGCCTGCACATGTTTCTCAAAACAGGTGCAGCTGTCGTGCAAATATCATAACCACATTGTTATTCCGTTGCAACGATTAGTATCATTGCACCATGATAAAAATCAACTGTGGACCTTGTTTGTGTGGAATAAAATTGAATTTCGAACAAAGTCTGAAAGATGGATAATTATAAAGAGACAGAGAGAGAGAGAGAGGGAGAAGATTTGGTTCCGGGATTATCCGACCGACTGGGAGAAATCCCAAATTCTTCGACGTTTTTCATCCACGAAAATACGAGTACAATGGAAAATGCAACAAAGTGGTTAATCAAGCGACCCTGTGACTCTCTTTGGTTACTCGTGTATATAGGAACGTGCGGTAAATATGTACGTAAGAGAAGGTACAAAAACCAGGAGCAGCAGACTCTCAGGTAGCGAAATCTCTCGAAAGGTTCGACCGGTACGCGAGGTAACCGTGCACGAGACTGGCCGAGCTCTTCTATTGAAAATCTCTGGTTAGTCCGGACCCCGCGTCCAACCTTTGTCCCTTCAAAAGGGATTCGCGTACGTTATACCATGTATATACCTATATATATATGGACATACGTGGCAGGTACAAAATATTTCATCCCTGTCCATGTATATGTGTTTGTTTACACGGACAGGAGAGAGATATAGCGTATCTGCATCGTTCGTTCGAGCGAGCTTTCGCATTCTTTCGTGCGACAATAGACGTAGCTCGGCTGGAAGAACATATGTCTATGAGAGAAAAAGTGAGCAGAAAATTCAGACTCGTTTTCGAGCGAATGAGCCAAGGTCATCGGAGGTCATGGATATATGAATATCGTTATTGATAGCTTTTTTTTTTTCACGTTTCTCCATTTAGTTTTAACTCTCGTTTCATCATACTCGTGTAAGACCAATAAGTCCGCCGTTTTACCAACTAATTGAGGAATTTGTTCGGTCGAATACACAAGGTCGCCCATTCCGAATGAGTCACGGCTGACCGAGCAAAAGAGAGACAGGTATTAGGGTGACTCAGTGCGTCGAGTGTTCAGGTGGCAAGTTTATACGCGGTCGAGCAATAAGAGAAGGAGGGCACGACGCGACGACGACGATGAGAGTGATGGATATTCTCTTCGAGGTGTGCGATTTACATTCACTTTTTTCCCCCTTTTTTTTTTATTATCCTCCGCGTACTTTTATCACACCTATACAAAGCGCATACGGATATGCGTAAGTTATTATCGAAACGTCCGTGTGCGTGGAGAGTTTGGTTGGCGACACGCGGAAATCGATATTAATGTTGTCAATTCCAATTCGTTCGCGGCAACTCCCTCTACCTCTCTCTCTCTCTCTCTCTCTCTCTCTCTCCTTCATCACCCTCTTTCGCTCAATTCTTTGCGTCATCGCGACTCGTTCGTGCGGATTCTCGCTCGAGAAACGCTGAATCATAACCGCAAATATCCTCTCTCTCTCTCTCTCTCTCTCTCTCTCTCTCTCTCTCTCTCCGTCAGCCGGCTCGGAAATCACGAGTGCTCACACAATCTCCGATGGTCCGATTAACGGAGAGACTCTCCGTGGGATATTCTATCTGCATTATACAGTTGACACTTTGATAGTTTGCGAATGAACCGCTCGCGAGAGAGATAGAGAGATAAAACGAGTCATACACGATACAAAACGCCTCTGGTACATGCGACGATCGACGAGTCCACGGGGCCACGATCTAGGTCAATAGATGCCAGTCTATCTCGTTTCTCGCTCTCTTATACTTCCATCCTCCGTAAACGAGTCGACGTCGAACTATCCGCGCCGTGTATACTCGTACCACTCGTCCAACTGTCGACACTTGCGCAATCAACGCGCCGCGCGAGAGGAGCCTCGACTCGGCCAACTCCATTAACATGTGTCACGCGTCTGTGGCAGAAAAAGCCTCGCTACGAAAGGAAACTATACGCGCGTTTATCGCCGCTCCTCCGCCTTGGACACGTTGCTCCGTGTGCGTGCATGCGTCTCGGACACTTTTTTTTCTTCTTCTTTATTTCTTATTACGAGTCCATGGCCTTACATATTATACTCACGCGTATGCATTATCATTGTTCCATCAGATTTCGTTTTTTTCCAACACCTCGGCACACGAGTAAAGCTTTTTTCTTTTTCGTTTTTTCTTCTTCCTTTTCTCGTAAAATTTGCTAAGGGTGAGAATTTACATAGGACGTCCTTGCACTTAGGCTCGTTGAAACTCGAACGAGTGTGTGTGTGTGTGTGACAGAGATCTCGTTCCCTGCGAAATTCCCGAGTCGATCGTCTCGTCGCTCGACTATTCTTCGTCTTGGCCACGGGCCCATTTGGCTCGGGATTCTTCCTTTCAAACTCGATCCTCGACCAGAGAACAAACCGATAGAATTTTCTCTACAGTTTCACGCCTTTGAGACGAGACAAAGGTATTATTATTATTTTGCTAAACCGCGTCCTCGGGGAAATACGACAGGCCAAATTGGCATTATTCACGGTGGGAATTGATGCTCGCGCGCGCGCACCCACCTCGCTCCAACGTGTATTTTCTCCTATAACATAAAATAAGACATTCCACCGGTATTATTGGCCCTTCGATATATCTACGATAGATCGGTCACTGTCAAACTTTCCTCTCGTTCTCGCCTTCGTGATACATCGAGGTCGTGAGTTATTGTGAAAATAAAAACGAGAAATAGTCGGACGCGTGTGTATGAGTCTCTCGTACCCAAGTTCGATGAGCCTCGGGCCGAGAGAGAATATGGAAAGAGCTCGTGTTCTCCCTCTCTCTTTCGACAAATCTATACGTATGGTATACGCTCGCTTATATATACACAGCTTTTCGGTGCGTTCGTCGTACGTTCCGCACTCTGGAACCTCGCCAACTGCGTGTTTACGGAAATAGAGACGAAGCGCGAGAGTAAGAGCGAGACGGTTGTGCGAGTGGATGAAAGAGGAAGTGTCGAAAAAGTAAAAAAATTAAGAGGAGGCGCGAAAGATGAGACTCTACTATTTTTTGTCCTCTCGCGCGTTTGAAACGCGCGAATGACACGATACTATCTCTATTCCTCTCGTATACACGATACGCCCTTTTATTTTTCTCTTTTCTTTTGCCAACTCGTAAAATCCATAAATATTATTGATTAATCGCGGTGTATTCGAGAATTTTGTTTCCGCATGAATCTCGCACGTTCGAGAGAGGATAAGAACGATTTTGAGAGAGAATTGGGAAAAGAGGCGTGGGTGGTGTCGGTCGTGTCTTCCGCGACACGCCAATTGGTCTCGTTAATGTCCGCCCCCTCCCTCGCCTGACCTGCCAGAGAGACTCGCGTCATCTTTTTCTCGGTCGCAAAAAAAAAAAAAAAACGATACGAAGCGCGAGTTTGCACGTACGACGATATCGTGAGCTCTGTCGCGTTCTCATTCCCAGTCTCGATTTTTATCTTTCTCACTCTCTCTCTTCCGCCATACAGCCCCTCGCCCCTGCCTCCTTCCTCCCCGGAAGTGGCAAACGGTCGCACGACCGCCGTCTCGAGACACGTCGCCAGCCCACTCTCCCAGTGAGGATTCTCGGCTTGAGAAACCGTTCGTTTGACTATTTTTGTTGTTGCGCAACTTCCTCGTGCTCGACGATCTTCGTCCGATCGCGAACGCGCGCGCGCGCGCCCTCTTTCCACGATTCTACACCGATGTTACCTACGTTTAATCTCTATATATACGTCCATGTATATTGGACGATATACGCAACTGTTGGGGTCGACAACCTCCCACGGGTGGTATACCTTGTGCGCTAGATAAATGCAGCGTCAAACTGCCATTGGAAAAAGTAAAGAGACAAGAATATGTTATATCCGACGAATGGACGCTTCCGTAAATTTGCGGATCGATCGAATTATTTTGTATTTTCTTTCGTCGTCGAGGGGCGCGCCTATCTCCTTTCTCTCGATCGACGTAGCGAGAAAAAAAAGAAACGAAATGCTTGCTTTACGATTCACGAACGATTACGTTTGTGAGCTTTGTCGAGTCGGGAGAATGAGAACGAGGAGAGCCGGGAGAGAACGGAAAGGGAAGGAAAGAAAGAAAGAAAAAAAAAAAAGAATAAAAGAGGAGGAGGAACCGAAGGCCATTATACGGATTCGCGTTTCGTTCCGTTTGGCAAACAGTGAGCGAGTGACGGCGGGGGTGTGGGGCGAGGGATCGTATATATCCATTCAGGCATCCATGGGAGAGTGGGGCGAACCCGCCCGAGTTCGGACAAGCTCATCGATCAACGCGATATCACTCGCAGAGTCCCTTTTCCTCTTTACTCTCTCTCTCTCTCTCCCTCTCTCTCGCTCGCTCCCGTTTGCCTTCTATTTGCACCATTCCCCCGCGACCCTTCTCGCCCGCTATACTCTTTTATACACTCTTTTGCCCGGTTGCCAACCTCGAACAGGGGTTCGACCTTTATTTTATGGCTCGTCTACCCGGCTGGATTTATCGATTGTCCCATCCCCGCCCGAGAGAGTCTCAACATTCTCGTCGACTCTTCCTCCCCTGCACGAACTATCGAATGCCACAGCTGAAAGGATCGTGGTCACCCCTTTTCATCGGGGTCATTGTTTCCTTCTTCGAATGACGCTTTTTTTATGCGCATGTATTTTCCATTGCTCTCTCTCTCTCTCTTTTTTTTATCGTCCAACGTGACGAGGAATCATTTCGACGGAATTTATCTCGATCCATTTTCTCAACGAGAAGATTTAAAATCTTTGATCGTAGATCGATACAAATATAGTGTCGTTTCTCCATACGATCGACCGGGTCAATATTATCACCGACCGAGAAACACGGTAAAATTCATTTACTTTATAAATAGGAGGAGTAGATGAGTATCGATGTTTTTTTCTTCATAGTCGTGTGGGCAGAGTGGCAATGTGCGTTTGTGCACGGTGAGAGGCGTGAGAACGCGAAAGGTGCTCAGTACGCGTATGCCAGAGGCTCGAGGCGCTATATCGAAACAATAGCAGCACGAGGCTGTACACCGAACGAATTACCGATGTGTTATACCGCGTGTCGCAGCTCTGCCCTGGTTACGCTATGTTGCCAAGCCTGTATACTATATATATACATATATACCATATATATGTGTGTGTGTGTGTGTGTACGAACGTGAGGCCGATGTACGTCGAAAGGCTACTACAATTTGTGCCGCATATGGGTAGACGGAAAGCCGATTCAACCATTGGCCTACGTAATAGCGAAAACCCGACACGGCCACGACGATATAAAATATTGACGACTCTTTTGCCCGGCGCACACGAGCTGCTTTCTCGTTGAATGAAACTCGTATACGCTCTTGGACCTGTAGAGCCCCTCTTCCTCCCTCTCCTCCCTTCACTCGTACAATGACTCTCGCGACTTCGTCGACGAGTTTCCCCTTGGCGAATTGAAATGGCAAGTTGTTTTTTTTTCTTTTTTTTCTTCTTTTTTCTCTTCTGGTTTCTATATTCGTCCATGGGCGACGTCGCCGAGATTTTTTTACTTCGTTCCTCCCATCAGCGAGACAACAGACTGTCTTCCCATTCATCGGTTTAATCTTCCTTCGAATTATAGCCAACGCTTACCAACTCGCATTCGTCTCGAGAAACTAACGTACGACGAGCTCTCTCGCTTGCGTCTACGTATATCCTTGTTGGGTCAATTGCGTAATCCTGGCATTATTAGAAATCATGGCAATCCTCGACGCGAGCCCCCGGACCCGAGTGCAGAAAGCGTAAGAATGCGAGCCGCTTCGTGTAAAAGACACCCGCGCCATGTAACAGCCAGCCGGTGTAATGAACGGTCCTTTTGAAATAAAGAAAAATCTTTTATTTAAACGGAGTCAAGTGTATATACGATGACGCATATATCATAGACGGAAAGAAATAAGACGGGGGGTGAAGAAGAAGAGGGAGCGAGTGATGGGGGTGGGGGGTTGAGGCTGCATGTGACGAATAAATCAATGAGCACTCGTCGTTCGTCGCTAATAATTCTCGAAGCGTCTGCGATCGAACACGACTCGCAAATATGTCGGTTCTCGTCTGGGTCGTCTCCGTCTCTCTTTCTCTCTCTCTCTTTATATCTATATATATAATGTCGCTTCATTGGAAGGCCGAAGGCCAACCGGCTCTCGAGTGTGGCGCCACACACAGCTCTCTCGAGTCCACGCACAAGAAACGTGTGCAAAGCCCGAAGGGGAATGAGCAACGAGGAGAGTCGACAGCGAAGTCGATTCGTTGTCGCGTCGGTTTCGGTCGTTTCGCCACGTTGCTGGTCACGCGATAACTTCCACCCGATAACCACAGACTTCTTCTTCCTCTTCTTCTTTTCTCCGTTGTATCGACGGAGCGGGGCGAGGCATAGAAAAAACGTGGTGTGCGCGGCCCCAGATGCTTATTCGTCTTCCCGAGTTCGACCGAGACGGTCGATCGCGCAATACACCACCGGCTTCGATCCCAGTGAAACTCGACGCTCCGTGAAAGACGGAACGAGAAAGATATTCCTGGTTTAGTGCGCTGCCATACAGACCGAACGACGGCCATGCTGGAATTCACGTTTTCTAGTGAGTAGTTGAGTACATTTTTCTTTCTGACTTTTTTTTTTTTTTTTTTTTTTTTTTTCTTTTTTTTTCTTCTTCTTTTCTCTCTTTTGTTCGTCAAAGTGTGTTATCGAGCGCGAGATAAAAGATTTAATTCGCGCAATCAACCGCTACGTAACGTGTTATCGATTCTTCGATTCCGAGTTTGCCACGCTTACGGAAATCTCAACATGGCGGATATGCCCGTGAAATTACGTAACACGCGGTACGAAAGAGCCACGTGGTGACTCCACCATATTTCCTCCGTTTCTCATGCAAATTTATACACTGCTGTATAATTTATAAATCGGCTCTACTATAATATTAGCTTTTTATTTATTTTTACATTATTTTTCCTGTTAAACGATGAGTGATCGAGAAACACGAGGGATAAGTATACCTACCAATATTATATTCTCGGTAAATATAAAGGAGCTGGAATCGAGTCGAGGGAAAAACAGCGGACAAACCCGTCGAGTCCAAGAGAAGACTTGCACAAAGCGAGCAAACGAGAGAGAGAGAGAGAGAGAGAGCGTCGAAGGAGATGCGCGCACAAGTCCTTTTTTGGTGATCATCCGGGGATCGCGCGTCTCGAGAGCGCGGAGAGTTTCTGGTTTGTCCGGTCTACTCTCTCGCTCCCCGAGCTTTTTTTTTTCCTTCTTTTCTTCGCCGTGTCGATCCCAAGGGGAGCAGATTTTTCAAAGACTGTCCCGAAGCCCGGAGCGGCAAGAGCGAGTTCCACGTTTCCTCCATACTCCCTCGTGCTGCCCTCGACGAAGCTATTTCTCTCTTCGGTAACCCGTTCTGTTCCCAGCATCGGAGAGCGTGTATAGAGGGGGCACATTAAAACAGGACAGGTTTGGAGCGTGCGCGCCCGAGACCCGCTGGCACTTGACTATAGAGCCACAGCCTCGTGCGTTTGGCCAGCCGGTCATTCCAGCTTCTCTCTCTCTCGATCTCTCTTCTTTTGTTGCTTCCTTCTATCCATAGCCGCAGTACGAAGCGAGCACCCCTCGATTAAAGAGAAAGGTATATACGTTCCGCGCTATTCACGAAATACATCACGATAGAAATGAAAGAACTCGCGTATAGTAAAATATCGACCTTCGATCTCGAGGAGGGAAGGCCTTCGATTAACCCGAGAACTAATTTTCCATTCGTAATTTCTTAGTTACACCATAACCCATGATGATTATGGCGTGGAGGAAAGCCAACGATCCCACTAGAATCAAACTATCGACTCGGTTTTAGTTGAGCGCAGATGTTCTCGGTTTACTCGTTGGCATACCTATGTCTATGATGAAACTTATATATCCGATGTCTCATCGTATAGATACGCTCGTGTGTGCGTGTGTATAGTATACGCTCGTGGTCGTCGAGGGGGCCTCGAACTGTAACTAAATAGACTCGGGGAGAAACGATTAGCTCGGATATCCAAAAATAGAATACGACCGCCACACGAATATACTTATATGTAGAATGGATAGGAGTCGAGCGATAGCCCATTAATTCGCTCGATTATTATTCCGCCGCCGCCGCCATTGCCACCGTCGCTACTGCTGCTATACAATTCATTCGCGTCCGTTAAACAAGAGGCCATTCCACTATCGCTCCATTTATAACACTCGTTGTTTGATTTTTGTCACGAGCTTCCCCACCGCCTCCCCCCCAAGCCACGTCCAATTGACACACTCTGTTTGTCAGAAATGTATAAGAGCCGCGATTATCTCGGTATAACGTAAACACGTTTGCATATCGCATGACAACATCGTACATGGTTTCTCGTTTTTTATTTTTTTTTATTTTTAATATCGGACTCTAGACGGTTGCCACACACTTGCCTCGCGGTCATGAGAATCGTCATCGTGTCTTCCGCATATATTGCTCTTGGCATTTTTTTTTTCTAAACGATCGTGAGACAGGTCGATTGTTGACAAAGTCTACGAGATACGAGTGTGGCAATGTAGTTATCGGCAGGTTCGCCATGAACGCTGATCCACATTCGATTTACCTTCGTCTCAGCGACGCATTTACACAAAGACGCGAACGCCCACAATGTCGCGATCACATTTTCCTTGTACGTACGAAGCGTATGTGCAATTCTCGCGAAGCACGGAAACGCGTGGATCATCAAGTCCTCCCCCCGTTGCAGCTTGAATGCGATAGCTCGGGCACGTAACAGTTTAAATAAAGTTGCACAAGCGCTCGCTCGCTCGCGCGCGCGCGTTAATGAATGCTTATCTCTCTCGTCTACTCAGGGCCTGTTAAAAAGTCACGATGCACGCTCACCGAGACGACTCCCCCTTAATAGTCTCTGTTACATACGCAATAACGCGTATGAGGAATAATATTATTCATCGGGACTCGGCTTATACCTTAAATACATGCTAATTTATTGCTTGTTTTTTTTTTGCTTCGAATACTTTGTTTGAAAAACTTGAATAACTTTCATTTCAAGAAAATGTAATTCTACGTTTATTTAGAGAAAAAAAAAACTTGAAATATTTTGTCCACTTGCGTTATGTATAAATGTACGATCGAGAGTAATACGAATGTTTTAATGATACACGTTATATTCACTTGTTGCGGATTTTTGTTGATTATTCATTTCTCCGGTTACACCAAAGACAGCCGGAAAACACGCACGTGGGAGGGGAATTGGCTGATTCGCCGTTCCTCCACCAGCGTACTGAGAGAATGCCAAGATGGTGTTCGGTGCCGAGCGTCAGATAACAAAAAAAAAAAAAAGAGATTCAACGCCCGTGCGTGTATTTATATGACTGTGCTATATATTCACGTATTTTTAGCCACGTTCGTATCTACAAGCACGTTTGTGTGCGCGATATCCAGGCGTGTAGAATTCTCCTTACACACACACACACATATATATATAGAGAGATATTTATTAATACGTAGAGGTATAATCTATGTTTGTACGAGTATACGATTCGTATTCGAGGAATCTGCAAAACAAGCACGTACTGTTCATTATCACGATACTCGTGCGTGCGTGCGAGCGAGCCAACTTCTCGCTATCGTAACGTGTAATGCGCATAGTCGAGGTATATGCCGTGTCTACGACGTATTTACAATATGGACATAGAGCCAAATAACTCGCAACCTCTCGAAAAATTCGATCGAGACTTTTCGTAACTTAAGTCATTCTCGTAATAATGTCGATTGGCTAATAAATTCTTGTTCCGGTCTGTTTTTTCTCTCAGGGAGCGTCGCGAGGCGGAAGTGCGGGAGCAAGAGAAACGGGATCGGGACTACGAGGCTAGAATGGATCGAGACAGGCTCGAGAAGCAGAGGCTCGCCGAGCAAGCTGTTCACAAACACTTCGAGGAGTCCTTGAGGCTGGCCCAGCAAAAGGTGAGTCTGGCTTACTGGCTTTCGATTATTTTACGTATTATCTCGCTTTATACGCCCGAACAGTATTTATTATATCGGACGATCGAACTCGCACGAAGATATCGAAATAGCGTGAACAAAAGAACGAGGCGCGCGACGCTCGCATTTTTCTTTCGCAAACTTCCACGGACAATTTCTTACCCCCCTCTCTCTCTCTTCATCTCCCTTCGCGGCTTCTCATTATTTCTCAGACTCGGTTATTTCTCTCTCGTTCCTCCTCCCCGCTTCTCTCTTGAGAAAACCACTTCTCTCACAGCGTACAGTCGTTATAATCATTGGCGAGTAAAACGCTATGACCGGAGGGCTTTTTAAGGACCCCGTTGGAGGTTGGAGCGTGTGTTTGTGTCCCAACTGCTACGAAGCAACGGTTCCAAAGGGCGACTGTCGAGATCTCACCCCGGGAGATGACGGGAGTGCGAGCGAGTTGAAAAATAGTCAAAAGAATGCGAAAAGGAAGAAGATAAAATAAGAAAAAGAAGAAGAAGAGGCAACAGCGGCAACAGAGGCTCGCTGGAGAGAGAAGGAGGTAATCGATGCATTCCAGCACCTGCCCTTTGTGGGGCCGTGAAACTCGGCCGGTCTCCCTCCGTATCCTATACATACATATAGAGATAGAGAGAGACCCTTGGTGGAGCGACCGCTCGACGGACCTGCCTCGCCGGTTTGCTCATTCTCCTCTCTCCAAAAATCGTACGCACACGTATGCAGGAAGTTGTTGGCCTGCCCCTCTGCACTCCCGGGGATAGCTTTACCCCACTCTGTGTCTCCGCTTTGTGCACCTATATAGGTACGTGTATATAAATTCAGGAGAGGCAAAGGATCGTGGCCTCGGTCTTTCCTCGAACGAGAAATACTCGGAGCGTTCGATACCTGCTCGCTTGCCCTCTCCCTCATTTCACTTGGAAACGGTGTGCATGCCCTTTGCGTGTTTAAACTCTCACGAGGCAGTCACCGTTCCGGCGTTCCTGAGTTATACTCGTTTACCTCCGCACGTTTCTCTCGCATTTGCTCCGTCATCGTTCCTCGGGTGATTATTCATTCTTTTTTTTTTTTTTTTTTTTCTCGTGACCTGAAACATTTATCACGAAAAATCTCGCAATCTCACGAATCAAAGAGTCAATCCAATTGAGTTTTATTCGAATCAGGGATTAGTGCGCGTTGATACCCAAATGGCGTTTGAATCGAAACGACCAGTCGACAAACGACTCTTTTATTCCTTCGTTACAGAGATTACGCGTTGAGTGACGTACAATGAGTGTGACGAGAGAGAAAGCGAGATAGACGAGAGCTAAGGAGACAAATTGTTGTCGCGAAAAATTTGCGATGCAAATCAGTCGTGTTTCGAGTAACTGTCCTCTATCTCTCTCCCTCGCTCGACGCTTGTGCGCCGTGTATTTTCTCATTAATTATCCACTCGGTTGAGACGCGAGCGTTCGGTATACAACAATGGATGGATTTCGTTAGCTCGTGGGATAATAACGAGAGAGGAGGCGCGTATACAACAGCGTTCTAACACACGCGGTAATGTCCTCGCGAATCGAGCAAGACGGTGCACCGGACGATCGCTAAACGAATTCAAAGGTGCTCTTACAAAACGCGAGAGTGACGTATCAAAAACAATTTTTTTTTCTTTATCCAAGAAAGAAAACAACGCCTCGGCCAAGGAAAATGTAAGACTCTCTGGCTGCTTGTCATCCTTTGACATAGACAAACCGATGACGACTTTACGAAAGTTGCGTGGCGCTCGAAAAACTTGGCTCTTCAAAGTCTCGGAATTCTTCGCGCAAAGTTATAGCAAAGTAGCGAAAACTCGCGGACGCTCGAAGATATCCTTGATCTATATATAAATACGTGTGCATATATATATGTATATATATACGTACGCATCGACGCTATGTACGAGTATACGTGCATCTGTATCGGAGTACATAGATAGTATAGTATGTACGACGGCACTCAGACTTTGTAGATGACCAAAAGCAACAGCAGTCTAAAAGTTTCCTTCGTTCAAACTTGTCATAGATATATATACGAGGGAGTTAAACCGAGCTTACGAAACTCGAACTCTTCGTGTGCGAGAACGAAAAACTTTTCAACTGGATTTATCAGGATTTTCCTCCTCCTCCTCCTCCTCTCTCTCTCTTTTCGAATATATTCTTGCAATCTTAATTATACACAAAGTTCACGGGATTTTTCGATTTATCGTCCATCGATGCCAGAAAGAACCGCGAGAAGCAACATTCGATCTTTATTCGACGATACGCGTGGTAGATAATAATAAATAGATACGCGTATGCTATTTTATATACGTCGTGCGTCACGAGACTCCTGTTTTCTCGTTTTTCATTCGTATCTCTCGATCTCTCGACGGCGCGATTCCACGAGCTCTCGATTCGCTGCGTTCGCGGTTTATTCGCGAGTATCATCATCATTATATCTCGACGAATTTCCGCGTTCGAGGCAGAGACCGAGGGAGAGAGAGAGAGAGAGAAAGGGGGCGGTGAGTATAAGTGGGGATGTACGTCTATCTCGAGCGTTTGCGGCCGTACCATCGAGGATTCCAGGACGGCGGAGTTAATTAGCCGTCGGTGCGCACCGTGTATTTTGTTCTGCTCCTGGAGCTTGGCTCTCGACAGCGCGAGAAGGAAATTCACCTTCATTACCGCACTCGGCAAGTTGCATCGGTAAACGCAGGCGAGGGCGATGAGCTTCTCCTAATACCCGCTTCGTGCGATAACTCACGTGTCCCCCTCGAAGGACGTGACTTCGTACGCGTCTCTTTATTATCATTATGCAAATCATACGCTGGATCGATGGTCCGAGTACGATACGCGATCGTTAACGTCCTCGTTTCAATTCTCGTTCAGGCGATAAAAAAAAATTGACGTCCAATCTCGTCACGGCGCGATGTGTGACGAAAATTGTGTCGCCCAAACGTTGCTTCCCTCGGGATCGACCACGCTGCCGTGGAAGGTCAGCAGTTTTATCGCTGACGAAGCCCCGCGACGCGAACAACCGGAGACTACAGACGATGGAACGATCGCGGTATCGAGTATCCTCGACTCGTCGACAGCACCCCCTTTTGGCTCCTGCTTTCTCTTTGCTCTTTTGACCACGATGACCCTTCGTTCGCTCGCTCATTAATTTCCTCGGAGCGTGGATTATCGTCGAAACGATTTCTTTCTTTACCTCTCGCTGGAATTCGATCTTACCCCATCGAGTCGCTCGAACCACCGAGTACCGATACGTTGGTAACTTTGATTTCCTGGGAATTAAAAAAAAATCCTTTACCGCCACTGTGGAGAGCTCTGCATCGATGAGTCAGTTGGTACGAATGAGAATGTAATCCAGCCGCGCCTATATATCGGCCACAGCTCGAATATGCACTCTGTTACCGCGTTTGTTTATCATCGAGCATACGTATAATCCGCACATTTCTCGAGACTACTCGAGCTATATCGCGTGCATATTTCTCGAGACAGCTCGAGCCATATTATACGTATGTGTGTGTGTGTGTGTGCTCGTTGATAAACAGACATGGCAACCGAGTACGCAGGCGAGTTTGATACGCAAAACCGTACGGTCGTCTCACCCTCGGGGTTTTTATCGCGTTCTAGCATTCCGTTATCGTTATCTCGTGTTTGCCACGAACATTAATATTCTTCGGTCCCGTACGTGTGAGTACCCAACCGACTCAGGCGTCGACGCCGAGCTCCCTAGATACGATCTATGATACGACATTATTTCGCAAATGATTCGTCTTTTATTCACCGGTAAATATATCAGTTGCGCAAATTATCGTCGTCAAGACGAGCCGTTTTCCACTATTTTTCACTGTTTTTGTATAACGCGCGTAAGCCGACACGTTTACAGATTAAACGTCTTTCGGACCTTGAAACGCTTATTACAACGATCGTTTCACCGATCTCCTGACAATTCCTCGTGTCTCTCGTTCGTTCCATATAATATCAATATTATTCATCGTCTTTTGGTTCACTCTCGTTCGAGAGATTTGCAACGAAGAAGACTCGAGTGTTGTGCAAAACGAAGCGCGTACGTGTCTCGTTTCGCTTTCTTTCACGCGCAGTCGGGGCGGAGACTTGCAAACCGCGTGGCTTTTTCCATTTTTCTACCGGCTTCGACATCTCTCCTTAGTCGTAATGACATTTTTCTCCGATACGAATGAGATAAAAATTAATCGATCGAAAGTGCAGAATTTAAATAAAAATGTTGTACGAAGGTCGACGATGAATCGACTATGTGGATAAAATAATCGACGAAGTCGTGAGCCAATACGCGCCACCACGATGAGGAATGGCGAACAATGAAATCCGTCGCGTCTTTTAAAGTCGGAGCCCGAGACTAGATATCGGAGAACATAAACACAATGTGGGTTGACATTAACTCTCCTCGCGTCTCACGATTAGCATAGTAATCCTCGCTTTACGCGGTAGCTATAAATAATTAGATTCACACTCTTGACGGTCTGTGCTAAGTGGGCTACGAGAGAACGCCGAGTGCTCTTCTCTCGCGTGATTCTCGTTTGTCTTTCGCGTGGGCCGACGCATACGTAGAACTATTTATTAAATACGCTCGTCAATGTTCCGTTCTTCCTTTCTTCTTGATCGCTTCGATGCCTCTCGCTCTCTCGCCAATACCTCTTAAAGTATAACTTTGCAGCGTCTGTCGGTTGTCCGCCAAACGTATACTCTCGCTCATTTTATGGACGGTGAGACCGCCCTCGAGCTCGAAAATATCTCAAGGTCGTGATGCAAACTAAAAATGGATATCTTTACGATACATCGAGTATATTTATTATCGGCAGTATTGATTGAAGTAGGTGTCTTATGTCCCACAGAGAAATATGCAGTCTGCCTCAATGGCGTGGAACAGTTTCATCCCTCTGGCGCCCCCGGGCGGTCGAAGTCACGGCGCGCCACCGTCTCATGGTGCTTTGGCTGCTCACGGAACGCCTCATCATCATCCGGCTGGTCCAGGAAACGCTGCGCATCCCGTGACGGTGGTTCAGCAACAACAGCAGCAGCAACAGCAACAACAGCAGCAGCAGCAGCAGCAACAACAACAGCAGCAACAGCAGCAGCAGCAACAACAACAACAACAGCAACAACAACAGCGAGAGCGCGAGGAGAGAGACGCGCGAGATCGCGAACGCGATGCTCAAATGAGAGAACGCGAGCAACGAGAACGCGAGCGCGAACACTTGGCGGTTACGGAGAGGTTGCACAGGCAGGCCGAGGCACGGGATCACGCCGCGAGGGCGGCGTACTATGCGACTGCCGCACCGCCTACCTCACAACAGGTAAACTTTCGTCATTTCTAGTAGTATTTCGTTGAGCTCCGGCCGCTTTCTTCGCTCTGTCATCAATGACTAATCGTTCGTTTATTATTCGATCGGTTTCAGGTGTTACGACCATCGAGTATCGGCAGTAAAGTCGAATATCCGCCACCGCCGGCGCACTCGAGAACACCTAAAACGTCGCTGAACGTCGCGGGTCATCACGAAAAAGCACCGCAGCTGCCTCAGGTCGTAGGACCACCGCATAGTGCTCTGCCAAAGGCCGAACCGAACGTCAGTCTCTTCAGTTACTCGAGCTATCAGCCACAGAGCCCGTATATGCACGACATGAAAGTGAAAAACGATCTTCAGCATAAAACAGTGGGAGGGAAGGGTCACGTCGGTAGTGGTATGGAACGAGACCATCACGGCAGGGAAATGTTGCCTAATCCACCGCCACTCCTGCCCGATCATAAAAGTTCCGTCATAGTCAAGAACGACGGCAGGGATCTTCAACAAAAAGTCTCGGTCCCGCCGCACTCGTCAAGTCCAAAAATTATGTCCTATATGAACGTTCAGTCGGTCGCACCTCCGGTAACTCTTCAGCAACAGCAGCAGCAACAACAACAACAACAACAACAGCAACAGCAACAACAGCACAAATCGGTGACTTACGAGTATAGAAGTCCGACGCAAAGTCCGCATTTACATCATATGGACAGTCTGCAAGCTGCTGCTAAGGGAATGTCGGCGCAAGTTGGCCATCATGCTAGAGTTAATTCTGGTCCCGGTCAGCTTCCACCGAGTCCTCATGGTCATCCCTCGCATCCGCACAATCGTCAATCGCCACACGGACAACCTCATCCTCATCAAACTCCGCATCCATCGCCACCCGAGTCACGTTACGTGAGCAGACTCGAACCGGGTCTTCCTTATGCCACAGCCAAATCACCGTATTCGTATCCACACCTGCAGACGTCTTCACCGGCGTCTCATTATTCCGCACCGTCGCCTTGTTCCAAACCGAAAGTCAGCAGTCCAGCGCCACCTCACATATACGGCAAGCCTAATTCCGGTATAATGACAGGTACGCCGGTATGTCGTGCCTCGGAACCGGTTGTCTCATCCCCGTTACCGCTTACCTCGAAAGCCGGTGGGAGCTCTCCTTACCAGCAAGTGCCTCACCATCATGGTCCACCCCCACCGCCCCTACCACCGCCCGCTCATAGCAGCAGATCGGTGTACGATACGAGAACTTTCGCGGGCTCGTTACCCACCTCCAAGTTACCCCCACCCTCCCAGTTACACGGTTCGCCACCGAGCGCGGCTTCGGCACCCCTCTGCAGGCCGATAGTCTCTCATCCCTCTCATCATATAAACCCTCATCAGCCGGGACAACAGATGCAGCATCAGCCGGCTTCGATGAGCACGAATTTCCAGACGCAACCGCTCGATCTCGGCGTTGAGAGATCCGGCTCGCCGAAACGAAAAGCTCACACTCCTATGGATCATCATGCGAGCCAAGCGGTCTCGCTCGAGATTTGTAAAAAACGCAGAACCGACGAACCGCCGCAACCTCTGTCGCTGCAGTGCGTTGGACCGCCCGCTCTCTCGAGAGTCAGCGAACCGAGTCCGTTGATCGCATCCGCGGCGACTTCCATCACGACTGTCGTCAATACCGCTCTACTGGCCCAACCTAACAGTCAAAATCAGGACTCGCGATCGTGGACGTCGTTGAGCCCAGCACCGAGAACCGACAGTGGCGATGGCTCGATAAGGCCAGCCAGTACCGGGAGCGTCAGCTCGCTAAATCCAATGGCCAATGCCACCGCGAGTACCGCACCGAGCCCAGCACCGATATCCAGCCCGGCACAACCGACCGCTGCACCGAGTCCCGCTCCGAGTGCACCTGGCACACCGGCAAAAGTCAACCCGACCACTACCGATAGCGAAAAGTCCAACAGTCCAGCCCCAAGGCCACCGAGCACGACGAATTATCCTGTTCACAAGCTCAAAAAGGCTTGGCTGCAGAGGCACTCCGGAGAGGATGGAACGGAGGACACGACAGGTGTCATTGGCAGTGGTTCTTGCCTCATGCTCCCACTAAAAATAGCTCAGGTACCCTCTCAACCGCTCAATAACAAGGAACTCGAGGTTACGTCTACCACGACGGGCTCTACGACAACGAATACGACAAATGTTACAACAGCGACCGCAACTACAACTACTCCTGCTGCTTCAACTACGACCACCAACAGCCTGCCAAGTGCCGTTAATTCGATACACAACATCGGTAGTATGGCCGTTAATAGTATAAACAGGAGCAAAGTAACGGGCAAGACTGCGAGAAAATCTATCGTCGGTAAAGACACGCTCAATGGACACGCCAACGACTCTAAGAGTAACGTTCAAGAGGACTCGTCCAGCAGCGATCCTGGTAGAAAATCACCACCAAAAAGAAAGCCACCCAAGGTATCTATACAACCCGTTTGAATGTTTCATCTTTTCTCCAACGTTTGCCAGTTTTATTGTTATCTTCCTTTAATTGTTTTCTTTTTTGCGCTTGTTCGTTTATTCGGCACTTTAAACTATACGTATCATTCTGTTGCACGTGATAAAAGTATATAGTCGACGTTATTATTTTTACGTTGTCGAGACGTAGCCCACAGTACTTTTCTGCTGCATCGAATATCGAGGTAGATTCGAATATCCCGCTCCCCACTCTCTCTGTCTCTCTCTCGAGTCGCCATTACGGTACGTTCGCGAGATGGCATGCCATTGCCGACACGCGACACGCGACGCGACCAGTGCACAAAGCGCATTTTGGACTAGCCTCGTTTATTGTTAAATTGCTCGGTTTATATAGTCCAATTTCGACGTTCGACTTGTTGGCCGTTTACACTTGGATAGAAAAACACAAAAATGGTACAGTATTCGTGCAATAATCCACAAAAGAGCATCACTTAACCTCTCTACCATGTACCTGTGCTGTGCAAGTATCGCGCGCGTAGTCTCGATGAATTCTCTTTTCGTCTTGGTCGGTTCTACGATTTTGATTTTACTGGATTGTCTCTATCTTTGTACATTTTAGTGTTAGTGGGATGTGTTTTTTAAATATGAATTTTATAGCATGCGAAATGTGGCCATAACCTCAAAAAAAAATTACACCACATATCCGAGACAAAGATAAAGTTTGCGTATGACGCTTAAAAATTTTAGCATTTCTTTGTTTATGTATTTATTCGAACAATAGGTATTCATAGATAACATTATTTCGTGGATATTTGAGAGCCTGATTGCGGGACAAAAGAACATTGTTTTTTTTCGTAGACTTAATCAGTAGCCGCTACAAGAGCATGAACTTCCTGACTACTTAATAATCTATACCCTGTGGTAGGTAAAACGAAAGAAGGGAGCAGTGCGGAGACAGCAGACAGCTGCGGAAGATCAAAGGAGGAGGAAGGAAGAGAAGCAAGTTGGGAGTACAGGTGGTACAGCGGCTACCGATTCTAGCAACGATAGCGAAGCTGGTTCGGCCAGCGATGCCAGTGAACAATTGACCCCTTCGACGCAGTCAGCATCCAGGATTCGAAATACCAGTGCCAATTCCAAAACTTCATCTGGAAATGGTGAGATTTTTAATATTTTTGAATCGGTGGCCACATGGCGAAATACACGATTCGATGGTTGTTCCTCGATTTCGTTGTTCAACGAAATAAGTACTTACGATGATGAAAACAAATATTATTGAATAACTGTGATATGTTATTTTTGAGCTTTTTAACCCTGACCGTAAACTACATAAATTCCCTTTTTCTATACCATTATACTATTCGATGTTGCATTAACGCGTAGCATGTTTGGGTATAATCAGGCACAGGTAACAGTAAAGAACCAAGAAAACGGGGTCGACGACCAAAAACATCCAAGGGCAACGAGGCAGGTGACGACGATCAACAGCCTCGTAAAAAAAAAGAACGAAGAGACGATAATACGAACGCGAGTGGCGGCGGTGGTGGTGGTGGCGGCGGTGGAAGCGGTGCTAGCGGCGGGACAGGCGGAGGCGGTAGCAGTGGCGGAGGAAGTGGCGGTGCCGCTGGAGGTAACGGTAATGATCAAGGCGATGGTGAAAACATTGCCAAACCCACTATCGCGCAGTTGAAAAAATCCGGGGCCAGCTGGTTGCAAGACGATGCCTGCATTGGAATTCCTCGACTAGCCAGATGCCGGGAATGTATGGTAGCCTTGGTCGCAAATTCTCCACACACATTTTGCCGATTTTATCAGTTCCGCAGACTCCGATACACGAAAGGTGGATTAGCAACGGTGGCAGGATTCAGTGACCCGCACAGAGACATTGGAGAGGTTCGTGCTCGACGAGCTAACGTCAATTATTCGATTAAACAGATACTCGTATATTTATGGTTCGGATGATATTAATCAATAGTGCGATCTGATTATGCAGTCGGATCTTTCACTCTGGTTACCTGGAAAGGAACATCAGGTACAAAGAACCGATGAGAAATCGGAAAATAACGAAAAGGAGAGCGCAGCGGACAAAGCTGATATGGACTTAGAAATGGCTCACATACTTTTGCGCCAAGTTGGTGACCAATTTTGCGACCTTCTCACTCAAGAGACGGATGCTCTCGCGGGACACATAGCAGATGGTATGTAGCATAACATATTTCATCATCTCGAGTATATTATGTTCGATCGTCTAACGACTGAACACTAAACTATGCACATTTTAATACCACGTTGTTCGCTCTGTTTCAATAGCGAGATCGGGTCTCGTAGAGAGTACAGTGGCTTGGAAACGAGTTATCAAGGGCGTCCGAGAGCTGTGCGACGTGTGTGAGACAACCCTGTTTAACATCCATTGGGCTTGCGGCAAATGTGGCTTCGTTGTATGCATCGACTGCTATCAGGTAAAAAACAAATAAACAATGAGATTTTTAACTCCGAGACTAATGTCGATCTACCGTTATATATCGGTATACAAGTAGATCTGAGCTAATACTTGAAAAAATTTTAATCCTAACAGGGACGCAAGAATGGAACTATAAAAATTTGGGGCGAGTACGCAAAGGACCGAGACGATTTTTCGTGGATCGTGTGTAAAAATAGACAAGCCCACGATCCGGAAAGACTCATGCTCACCCAAATAATTCCCGGTGACACGTTAACGCGTATTGGCGATCGTTTGCACGAGAGCCGTTCCGAATGGGGCATTCCTCAACACTGTGGTTGCTCCCTAGCAAAACCAACGGCACCCAACGAAGTTCTCAGAAACCTGATAAGCGGCGATTCGGTGATGGTCGTGAATGGAAATATGGCTCACGACAGCAAGGACCAGATCAAGAAAATCAATAATGAATCAAACGGCTCCCCCGACAATAAAGCAAACAGTGGAGAAGATAAAAACTCTCCGCTCAACTGGCTAGCGGACGTAGCACTTCAGAATCAAGAGAAAAATGAGAGTAATTCGAGTTCGGATTCGGACGAGGATCGCGATGGAAATTATTCAACTCTCAGAGAACTTCTGATTAGGCCATCGCACAAGCCAAACGGTGGAACGGGTTCTCGATCTAATTCACCGACGAACAACAGCATCAGCGGTGGGGCCGGCGCGAATTCAAACGCAACGAGTGGTAATTCAACACAAAATAACAGCGTACGCGTGGGCAAAAAATCAAAGATGGATACGCTCGACGAGGTCATATCGAGTGTGATAGAGCACAGCGTGAAAAAAGAAAGAGACGGAAGTATGGAGAATGACGAGAAGCCACGGGAACTTAAACACTTTGTGCGTCGTTACAAATGGGCGCAACGAGGCCGTGAACCGCTACCGATAAGAATAATGACTCTGACAGAGAGCAAGGGTCTCTATCCCGATGTGCCTCATTCGTGGCTTTGTGACGGTAAATTACTCAAGCTCAATGATCCAAACAATCCAAACAACTACAGAATATTCCAAGATCAGTGGAAGAGAGGACAACCGGTCATCGTTTCGGACGTATCCAAGTCCCTCGATATGGAACTCTGGCATCCTGACTCGTTTGCACGGGATTTTGGCAACGAAAAGAATGACTTTATCAATTGCATGACCGGCAATCTTGTTCCGAATCAACCGATGCGCAAGTTCTGGGAAGGTTTCGAACATTTTTCAAAACGTTTGAAGGATGATCGTGGCAATCCGATGCTCCTCAAGCTCAAGGACTGGCCACCCGGAGATGATTTTTCCGAATTATTGCCCTCTCGATACGCCGATCTTATGAAAGGCCTTCCCCTCTCCGAATACACACACAGGAATGGTCGATTGAACCTAGCGAGTCGTTTACCGGAGCGTTGCGTACGACCCGATCTTGGTCCCAAGATGTATACTGCTTATGGCTCGGCTCTATATCCAAAAAAAGGAACGACGAATCTTCATCTCGACATCTCTGATGCAGTGAACGTCATGGTCTACGTGGGGATTCCCAAGGACGGTGACAACGACGAACACGTGAAAGGTAATTTATTTTCGATAGTTCGTTTATACTCTTTATTTATTGTCGCGAGGCTACATTTAGGTGTCTGCGAATAACTCGGACGAGCCGCAACTAACATGTTTGTCGAATATTAATTTAACAGAAGCATTGAGGGCGATAGACGAAGCAGGCTGTGATATTCTAACGCGACGTCGAGTGCGAGAGCGCGGCGAAGCTCCGGGTGCCCTCTGGCACATCTATGCGGCTCGCGATGCTGACAAAATCCGCGATCTATTGAACGCAGTTGCTCTGGAACGTGGAGCACGTCTGGAGCCTCACCACGATCCAATTCACGATCAGAGCTGTTATCTCGACGGACCATTGCGTGAACGACTTTATCGCGAGTATGGCGTCGAAGGGTAAGCCTCGTTGTCTCTTTTTTTCCCCGATTCTTCCCTGTACTAGTACATTTCTAATGAGCGTATTGCAATATTTTTACAGTTACGCGATAGTCCAGTGCTTGGGAGACGCCGTTTTCGTGCCAGCAGGCGCACCGCACCAAGTGCGAAATCTTCACAATTGTATCAAGGTAGCGGAGGATTTCGTGTCACCGGAAAATGTGTCTCATTGTTTTCATTTGACACAAGAGTTTCGTGACTTGTCAGAGTCGCACATGAATCGCGAAGACAAGTTGCAGATAAAGAACATCATTTATCACGCGGTCAAGGACTCCCTTACCGTACTTGCTAACACCAAGGATGAAGTCCTTTCAAAACACAACAAGGCCAATAACGAGGTTAAGGTCAAAGAGGAGACGTAGCGCAAAGTCCCGTCGTGCAGATCGTCAGATCTCAATTGAACAATGATCGATTGAATCTCGCTTCCACGCGAGTGCAATGTGGTATTGCTGTTGCTGCTGCTGCTGCTGCTGCTGCTGCTGCTGCCGTTGCCGCCGTTGCTATTGATGCTGCTACTGCTGCTGCCCTCAACCATCACCACCACAGTCCCTCGGTGCTCCCAAATGCCCAGAGGATTTTAATAAAATGAGACGAAACATTGGAGAGAGAGAGTGAGAGAGCGAGGGAGAGACAGAGACAGAGAGAGAGAGAGAGAGAGGGTAGGCAAGGAAGTCCGACATATTTCGGTCATCTCTTGCGACATTTGACGAATACCCCGAGAGTTTGATTTTACAATTGGCTGAGCCAATAAAGGTTATTCGTTGTTTCATCGTTTGAGTTTCCTCTACTCTCATGACGACGCTACACACAGACATAACATATATTTATAACTCTCTTTCTTTCTTTTTCTTCTCTCCCCAAGTGCCCGTCTTAGAGAAACGAGTTAAATCTCGGACATGAAGTCTGTGAGATTTTCTACCGTTTCAAACTTTTTGGATAAGAGGATCCACCACGATCCCTGCGTCCGAAACCATTGTGATACCAGAAGAAGGTCTTTGGATCATACGTCGTTTGTAATTAATTATATCGTGCCTGTATCCAATACACACTTGTCTATTATACTATAATAAATGTAGATAATCGATAATGAAATACCATATGATAAGGAAATATCTACCAGGACGATCGAGCCGAAGCTTGTCTTTAGGAATTTTACTTTTGTGCAATTAAACGATACGGTAATATCGTTTGGCAGTGAATTGGTGCGTGCGCTCTCCTCCCCCGGTTACTTTCTCGATGTATATATTTCAATCAATTGTTTCCATAGGAGTGGGATTATTAAAAAAAAAAAAAAGAAAAAAAAGATAATAATTAAATATATTTGAAAAAAAGACAGTAGGGACCCAGACGATACGTTGACCCGTACGATCTTTGTGTTTCGAGTTTACGTGGACGCGTTTATACAATTCAACACTGCCCATATTTGAATCGTGAATCATGGGGAGCTGGTTCAATTTTAACACACGGGAGATAATAATTTTTGTGTACACGTCGTATTGTATGCCACATAACTATTGCCTTTTTGGTCCAAGAACGAGCGCCGTCCATAAAAAGAACAGCACTTTGAGCCCAGTATGATCGTCGTTGATTGTCATCATCTTATATTATTTCGACTCGCTCATATAACACCCACAGATCTATGAGGCAAGCTTTCGGGGAAAACGCGTGTCTTCGGTGGGGAAGGTACGAAAGAGAACAAGCACTGTAAATTCCAGTATGCCGAAGCTTCGCTATGTCACGTGCAAAAGGAAATCATGAAACTCGTATTCATATAATATTATTATAAGAAAAATGGCCACGAGTATCATGAATCATAAATTTGTAAAAAGGGCGCGGAAGAAAATGTTCCATGTAAACAATTTATCAAGTGCCAATGTTGATCAATGTGGATCGTTGTGTGAACGCGCAATGCGTCAAGATGTTTGTTGCGGAGGGACCGCGAACGACGACCCGAGTTCCTAGCATTCTCATTGTACAGTCCGTATATCATTATTAGAGAAAATCGGCGACGTAAAACATGGCATGCGAATTCGATCGGAGAATAGATTTACTTTGTATACATCTGTGTTTTCGTTTGAAGAAAGTACCCGTTATTTACGCGTTCGATGCGACGGCGGCTTATGTGGAACGGCCAGCTCTGACGAGCAACGAGCCATGCGTAACTGACGTATTTGAAATCGTCGGATGGACGATGCTCTCATCGATCATCGAAACGCTTGTTTTAGGACCGAAAACATTTGCAGTAACGGAGGAATGTAACGAAAAATCCTGAAATTTGTAATTTCTTTGATCTCAATATTTGTCTAGCAACAACGATTTGATAAAGTAATATTTAACGAGTAGGCTATACAGTTTACTACCAAGTACATTGTACGATGATAAAAAAGAAAAAATTGTACGTGGAAAAGAAATGGGCTTGACGCGAAGAGAAGATAGAGGTGTATAGAACTTTATAAACGTACTCTGTGTACTAGTTACTAGCAGCAGGCATCAGTACTCGTTCTCTTGTATATATAAAGTAATATTAACAAAAAAATCGTACATTTATTTATACATGTATAAATATGGAGAAACATGAAATTAGACTTAAGTGCTATACACACTCCAGCCCACAAGAAAGAACAAACACTTGACACGCGTAGATAGGTAGGCTATTATTATCGTTATCATCATTATTATTATGATTCATTCTTAAGGAGGACACGATATTTAAATGTTGCTGAATGTGCCGAATACGACATGGTAACACGGCGTAACTTTAAACGAGTACGATAGTCGGAAAAAAAAGTGATGACGAGTGTATGTTGGTATAAATGAGAACGAAAACTGAAAAATGAAATGATCGCGGACTCGGCCTCGCGGAGGGGGAGGGGATGATATATTGTAATGAGTTGAATATTAATATAATGTACAGACCATATGAATATTCGAAATAAGAAACAAACCATACCCAGTGTCCTTCAACCACCGGCCACCGTTCCTTCCCTCCCCCAGTCGCAACAGTTATGAACCGCGTGCCGGCGGGTCTGAGTATAATTTTTTGTACTGTGTAAATGTAAGAACATACGTTTGAATAAAAAAAAATGTTTATATTATGAAATCATCGTCTTCTAATAGAATTTCATGCAATTGAGATATTATATATTTAGAATCGTTCGGTATTTCAATTATGCGACGCTTTCACGATATATCGCGTCTGGTAACTACTGACAACCAAGTGTACAGACACTCAACTGTACATGAATGAACGACAACAATGTGCAAAAGGCTATGACGTTGGGAAAAAATTGACTCGTCGAACAAAAAGTGCTCCGAAATATCCCAAACGGAGCCGTTCAATCTTCACCGCAGAAAGTACCAGGTAACGTGGCGAGCAGAACTAGAACGATGACTTTCGCAAAGATATATAAATATGTAACACTAAGATCCCTTCGATAAATTAATAAAGTCATCATTGATGATAATAACTGGTGAAAATCGATTTTTTTATCGTTACAATAAATCTCTACGCAAGATGACGAGATGTTTTTATCGACTGAAGGGAACCCTCCAGTTGCTCCATCATCCGGTTCACCGAAGAACTTGAGAATGTAAAATCTGCTGCTGCAGACCGCAGCAGCGCGCAGGCCGCCATATTGAACGAATGTTGACTCTACGCGGTGTATGTAGGTGTTTACGCGGTACGGTCAGGTCTCAGGTACGCTCAACACTCGGTGCAAAAAGCGTATTGATTAACGTATTGTTCTTCGAATTGCTGATCGCGTTGATATTTCGCGGAGTTATCGGTGCTAGGTTTTTGAAACGATAGAATGAGCGGTAGCAACGATACGAAAAGTCAGTGCGGGAGGACAACCGAACCTTACGGAGTCGCCATGGGAGACGTCCTGGCCAAGGGATACTGTAAAGAAGATAAGTCGAGATCCGAGAGTAGCGAAGATTCCGAGGAGGATTCGAGAATTATGAGTGAACGCCAGGCAGCCGACGGTGCATCGGACACTGTCGACGAAGTCTCATCCTCAACGACGATTTATAGGCTAGCTGATACACTTGAGGTATGTCTCTCCATCGTTCTATTCTACATCTTCTTTTTATTTATTTTCTGGTGCCTCGCTGTCATACTCTAGGCGACTTTTAAAAACAATTTGTCTATTAACTCTTTTACAGGAAAATCGTCTCGCAGATGTCAATTCAGAGAATACTGCCCTTAGGATAGATGCCGATACGGTTAACAAACATTTAACATCTGCAGCGGCAACCTATAGATTACCGGAGCATTCGTTGGACTATATCTCTGTTTGTCCCACTGCCTGTTCCGAACATCCCGGCAGTTTTTGTCCCTGTGACACTTGTAAATTGTGCAAATTGAAGAGGTCGGTAACTCATAGAAAATAATGTACACAAATATTTCTGGACAATTATGAAAACAATATTTTCCATCTGCGTCCTATAGGACAATGATAGACGACGAGTTGAAACGAGAGATCCGATGGCACAGACTCTGGACGGAACTTCGAGACCACATACGCTCGGTCTTTGAAGCCGCGTTGGAAGCCACAGTCGTCCCAAACACTGTACGATATCAGTGTGATCCCTGTAGATTGAGTCAATTGCGCGAAAACGTTATTCAGTAAGTCATAATCATAACTCGGAGGTTTTGAACGAATAACGATATAGCAGCGAAGAGTTAAACGTTTGTATTTAATTTATAGGATGTGTAAGAGAAATTCTCAACAATTGCTTCTCATGCTGATAATGCAAGCTCAGGAATTTGTTGTGGAGTTAAAGAATCGTATCAAGGAAACGCTTCATGATCACAGTCTGACGAACGTCGCCGAAATCTTTCTCACTCGTGAGTATCATTTCTCACTTTAACAATCATCTTCGTCGCAACACCACTACCAAATTATATTCGCAGTATCCTCTGAGCACCGTACGACGAGTCATCGTGTATCGTTATTACAGGGATTCTTGATGGTTACGATGCTTTTGTTTCGACGGCGAAACAAATAACAGATTTGGTTAAACCTGTGGAAGAAAGACATTTGCTGAAATTTAATCTTACGTGGGAATTTTTCAATAAAGCCCTCTATGAAAATCATATCTGGATGTCGGAACCATCGATGCGCAATGTCACAGGATCGTTTACTACACAAGTGAGAAACCTTATCGATGAATTTCATACCGCTTCGAGTTTCATAACCCGATATATGTGTGTATTGCTTGTAAATTCAACAGCTAACAAAGTCGCGAAAGCGTCACAGTTATCAGGCATTATTCGAAAGATACGTTGCCTTTGTGGAGGAGATGATGCGAGTCGCCGAGCTCTGGCCCGAAACCGAGAGGCTTATTGTCAAATGGAAGTAAGTTGAATTGGGACGTTTCACCGATTACAATGTAACAACTATATCGAACGAATTCAAACAGTGACAAGCAGACGGCAGACCGTGCTCAAGCTGCGGACGTTGCTCTCGACTCGATGAATGTTTCGTCAAGCTCTGATATCGTGCCAAGATCACATGACAAGTGCGAAGGATCTAATGAGATAGAAATCGTCGAAAATACATTGGGGAACTCGAATTCTCTTTCCCAATCGTGTAGCAATGGTGTGAGCATATGCACGGAAACGAACGATCCGTATTCCTTGACGTCTGTCGCTCCAATCTCCAGAGGTGAGGTGTTTTGTCGCTAAATTTGTTAATTAATAGCAGACGTGATCAATTAAATAATGCAACGTGATGCAATCTTCGGTAGGTGGTAAATCGATGGTTCGAAAGGATTTAAATCCAAGCGAAGATCGAAAACTATTTCTGAAGAAGAGAGCAAGTTTGGGGAATATGGTAAACCCGCCTAACGAGTTGGACATTGCACTGCGACATAAGACTGATATCGTGCAGGAAATGGCCAACGATCTCTCGGAAAGTATGGATCGCGAACCCCAGAGACCAATGTGTCAGTGTATTTACGAGCATATGAGAGAGATCGACGAGACGGGGAGGACATGGTGGTCGGATTCGCCCTGCCTATGTGTGCTTAATCTCAAATGGCTGTGCGGTGTCAGTAAAACATGTCCTTGTTTAGCTGCTGGTGAGTTTATAACGAATCTTCATATTTACCCGTTGGACATCTCAACGATCCTATATTTTTCATTTTACATTTGTATTGTAGCATCGATGACAAACAGGACGTCGAACGAAAGGCCAGAATCACCCACGTCGACAACACCCAATACGGTAAATTCGTATACCAAGCATCGAACATCATATGGATATCTAGATATTCATCTTTCGTGTATTAAATTCTATTTTTTATTATTTTTTCAGATCGCCCAGAAACAGACAAGGCATTCCACGACTCAAACAGCCAGCCCAATACCACCGGTGTCCACGGACGCAGCATCGCTTGTACCAATGGTGGCTGCAATGACAACGGCACCGACAACAACACCGATAGCAGCATCAACAACACATAATCATAATCACAACGTACCACATCAGGGTAGGTGTAAGTGCTGTAAAAAAATATAATTTTTTGTGAAACCTTTTTTCAGAACTACATCGCTCGTTCGTTTGCTTTTAAGACTGTTTAAACATAACAATTTTATGTATCTCCATTCAGGTTCGACACACACGCACTTTCACGGCCCTCCTTCCGATTCGATAAAAAGCACAGGGCCGAGTCACCGAGCTCATACGCATAACAACCATGCCTCTCACACTTGCCACAAACAGGCTAAAGTCGAGCATATCAAAAGGGTGTTGTGTAACGATCGTAAGCACCTCATTCTCCATTCGCGCATATACATTCTTTCGTCCGAATGAATCTATCTATCGTTTTTTAGTGAGTCCTGGTGATGGGGATTGCTCGGATTCGGGAAGTAGTCAGGAGGACTCGTGCTCGACGAGTAGTTCAACACCACGAGATTCAAGTCGACATTGTGATTGTTGCTACTGCGAGGTTTTCGGCCCCGGGGTCGTGAGTAATGTAATCTATGTTTATTCCATTATATTGTTGATCTTCTGAGCACATAATACAAAAAGAAATTTGTTTATCTAATTCTCAGCCGTCTGTCGCACCGGTCAGTAGAAACTATAACGAGATGCGTGAGCGGCTGAGGCAATTGTTAACAAAGAAGAAGGCAAAAAAGTGCAAAGCTCCTTGTAGTCCACCGAAGAGTCCAGCAGAATCCTCGGTGTCATCTAGTACGAGTGCGGATCATAAACCGACTGTTCCATCGCGACTTGCACCGTCGCGATCGAACACTCCCATCCCAGCGACTTCAATGATTCAACCTGAGCAACGAGACCAGCGTGATCTTGAGGCTCTCCTAGAATTTATCGAGGGTAATCAAGATACAAAAAAAGACAATAAGAAGACTGAGAAAAAAGCAAGACAGAAGCAGCGCAAGGTGAGCGAGTACATTTTATTGCACGTTGCGAATTCGCTATTTTGTTCTTCCGTTTTCTCCTGTAACGAGCGGTTTGAATGTGATATTTCTGTTTCTGTTTCTCAACGATGACAGCTCGACGAAATGCTCAAGAAGGCAAAGGAGGAAGCCGATAGACAAAACCTCATAGAACTACAGAAGAAAACACCGGAAGTGACGATCACGGTCGTCGATCCACAAAAACCAGTTTCTCAAAGGTTGCCTCAGCGTAATTTGCCAGAAATTTCGATATTGCCGGCGATGGTTCCTTCTGTTCCACTCCTTAGTGCCAACAAACAGTCTAGTAATGGCAAAAAGAAAGATAAGAAACAGCAGCAAGAAAAGATCACTGAGAAATTGGATGGCATTAGAAGCAATAGCAGTAATGCCAAATCGAAGACCGCGATGATTTCCGTCACGCCGATAAATTTGAACGTTTTCGATTTTGTAGTCCGAGATGGCACAATGGAGCGAGTGGCGCATAGTTCCAAGGCGGAGAATGAAAAAAACGATAAAAATGTACTTTTTAAAACCGACAAATCTTCCCAACCGTTGCCATCATTTAATCTCGGTGAACCAGTTTCGACGGACGTGAAATTGACGAAAAAAGAGAGGAAAAAATTGAGGCGCGAAATGAAGAAATTGGAGGAGGCGAAGGAGAAAGAGCAAGAGCAGCGTGTATCGTCCTCGCAGCCGGAAAATCAACCGCAAATCGTGACGATTAAAAGGGTCATGGAATCGAACAGTGCCGAACCTACAGTGACGATAACTCTAAAGGGTCAAACTCCTGCCGAGGATAAAGTTCTGTTCACACTCGTGAATGGACAGACAAAGGAACCGGGCTCGGCAAAATCGGAGCAGCATCAAGGCCAAGCCCCGAGTGGCAAAAAGAAGAAAGGGAAGGGGAATAGTGGCAATAACAATCAGAGCAATGGCAGTCAGACGCAACAGCAGGGAACGAAGGGTCAACAGCAAATATCGAGTTCGAAATGTCAAACATCTCAGAAAGGAACCGACGCAAAAAATGGAAAACAGCAACAGACGAACGTCGAGAAATCAAAAGGTAAAAAAACCGAAGAGAAGAAAATTTTGCAAGAACAACAGCAGAACATTAGTGAAAGCAAGAGTACCAAGTCGAAGAAGGATAAAAAGAACGCAGAGTCTAAACAGATCGTGACGCAACCAACGGTTAATTCTAAAAGTAAAAACATTCAGCAGTTACAACAACAACAATCTCAAAAGCAGCAGCAACAGCAGCAGCAGCAGCAGCAGAGTACTGGTAAAAAACAAAACAAAGCCAATGTATCACAACAAACGCAAGGAAATCAGAAACCACAATCCAATCAGAATTCTACGAGCGACGTTGGTAAAAAAAAGTCGAAAGCTCAATCATCGCAACAGGAATCGAATATTCAAACGAATGTTTCGAAAAATAAAAAGAAAGGCGAAGTTACGACTCCTAAACAAAATATCAAGAGCGCCGCTCCAAAAAATCGAACGAAAAATAATCAATCTGGAATTAAAGAACAGAAATCGGACGAGGATACGTCGAACAACACTCCAGAACGCGACGCTTCGCTCTTAAGCAGTCAACTAAAAAACATTGATTCAAACTCGAAAATTAACATAGAGAATCTCAAATTACCACCCGGTATAACGATAACGAAGGTAGACGCACCAACTAAATCCCTACCGATTAAATCCGCTCCGATGCCAAAGCCAGTGATCGCCTCGAAACAGACGACCATTATTGCAGCACCGATGAGCGGTATCCAGTCGAGTTATCCCGGTCCTCAAACTGGTGGCAATGTCATTGTGGTGGATACAGGAAAGCTCAAGCAGGACCTTCTTCCGAAAAATGGCGACAAGATAAAGGGTAAAAACCATCGACTGTTATCTTTACCAAATCGTTTTCTAATTTTCAAATCTTATCCCTCCTTTACGTTCGAACCTCTTTTGTTTTGTTTCCGCAGACACATCGAAAGAGTCTCAACCGAGCCCGAATACGACATCGGGCAAGAAGAAAAAGAAGAAGAAGGGGAAAACATCGTCGAACGGTGGAAAAACTTCAAACACGTTAGTGCATCGTGGTAGCAACGATTTGGGCAAAGAGAACGGTGACGAGTCAGCGAGGATAGTCCATAATCCCGGCTCGAATATGGTAACGATAAGGAATCCTGCTTTCGGTCCACCACCAAAGATAGACACAACGCCACAGGCAGCTATCATAAAGGTCTCGGAAAATGGAATGGTTACCATCAGAAGTCCCGCTCTGCAGCAGGCAATCAATGCAGGTATGACACCCCCACCAAAACCGGACTTTATCGTCAAAGGCGATCCCTCGATGACAAACACGAATGGGACGACAGCGTCCAACCGAGCGACACTCACACCGACTACCAACTCAACGAATAACAAAAACACGAATGGCATGATATCCTCGAGTCTCGCGGAATTTCGCAGCAGGCTGACACCTGACTGCACCACACTGCCCGGACTCGCCAACATTCACATCAGCAAGGTGACCAATGGCCAGCCAATTCCGGAGAGGGGTATCAATCTTAGAGGCACGAGCGTCACGCTCACCAAAGTACGATCTCACGAAATCGCAACATCCCCGTCGATGCTCAACTCAAACGCCAGTATGGAGGAGGTTCAGCAAGCCAAATCCGCTGTCAGAGAAGCTATGAGTGCCGCAATTAACGTTCCCGGTAGTAGCAAGAGCAAGAAGAAGAAAAAACGTGGAAACGGCGTGAAGCACTGCGGGGATGACTGGAACCTCGTTGGTGAGAATCAAATATAATAATAAAACAATATTTAAGTGAATCAGCTAGCCTCTTCCATCTCGTCTGGTTTTCTTTTTCTTTTTTTTTCGTTTGCTTTTTTCACTGTTGTTAATGATGCGATATTGGTTTATTTATTTATCTCTTTCAATGTTTCGCTGGATATTCTCTCTGGTCGTTAATCCTCGACATATTGAAGTCTTATTTGGCACAACTCTGATATTGCCCCTTCCCAACGTTCTTTCCGATCTTACGGTTTGGATCGAACGAAAGAATCTTCGATAAAAAAAAATCTTGGTCATCGAAGTTCTCGATGCGGTTGATTCAACCAGTTGGAGCGATGCCCAAGCTAGTCGTTAAATTCGGTAGCAATTCATCTTTGTACTCTTTTAATTAGCTTTCTTATCTCGCTTGGCACTTGATTGAAGATATTGTCAATGCATCCAGTCAAGTACTATCCCGCGTAGAACAGATTATTCAATTGTTACCTTTGCGAATTTTTCGACGCGCAAACAAGAGTGAAAGAGAGAGCGAGCGAGAGAGAGAGAGAGCGAGAGAGCGCGAGGTAATACATGGTTCTCATTTCCGAACAATCTGCAATTTGTAAATGATGAACGTTAAACTTTGTCAAACGCAGTAATAACAGTCTCGATTGTGATATTAAGCGCGTCTAAGACGCTTACGATTTAATTATGAATAGGATAATTATATTTTTTAAATGCTGGAGATTATTAAAATGAATGAAACAAAGTATTTTCCTTTTTCCAAGCTTGCATTCTCTTTATTCCCAATGGAAATCGCATAATCTTCCAATGGTTGCCTGGGCTTTTCTCTCTAACTCTGCGAAAGTCGATCTTGAGACTGTCGCAGAAAAATTATCGGATTACGAATTTGATTTGTTTTATTTTCATTCGCACTTGTGTAGTCGCGTATTCGCGCATGATTATTATTCGTTACGTATGCGGTGAATTCGAACTAGTAATTGAAGCTATCCAATATAAAATATCTGTGTTCCTCATTGCTGGACGTTTCCGCAATCTGTAGTATTGAGAGGGTGTCTTTTGCAGAGAGCGTATTCACGCCAAAAGATATAGAGGACGGTGAGATGGACGACGCGGAACGTGAACTGGAGGCCTTCAAACGTTTCTGCCTACAGTCGGTGCCACCTCCGCGAAAGGAGAAGGTTAATCTCAACATCAAGGACATCGTCCTGAAGAAGAAATCGTCGTCCTCGTCGGGCGCCGGTGCGGCTATCGCCGCCAATTAATATTAATTAAATATTCGCGTTTGCGTATACCACTTACTGCCATTACTGGTATGCGAGTCGAGGCTTTGGTGCAACAACGACGTAACTTTAACGATGTTTAGAGTCGAAAGATACGCGTGAGAAGAGGAATGAAAAAAAAACGATGCACCGACGGAGCGCATACTTCCGCGAGCAAAGACAACATTCGATAGTGAATTATCAAAAACGTTTTTATGTCGGTATCGCTATACCTCATGCCGTATTTCGTGTCGTAGCGAGTACCGTCTTTGACAGAGTCGTTGACAACCGATAACTCGCTGTTTCTGCCAAAATTGTAAATTTCTCGTTGCGTTTAACGCAGATCATCAGTCGTCCGTGATTTGGCGACCGCTGTGCACGCTGCGTAATTGCGTCACGCGCATACACACACACATACACATACACATACACACCCACACACATACCCACTACGGTAGGATTTATAATATATTAGTTTAATGAGCACGAGTCACACACCGAGGACTAGCGAAAAGACTCGGCCGTAAAAGTGAACGATAGTTTGAATAAGGGCGGTGGGCGGAGAGCGAGAGCTGCTATTTAACGTGAAATATTGAAATATTCGGTGGGCCCGGCGGGCCATGGAAGAAAGTGAGGATGAGTCTACTTTCTCCTCGCGCGATTACTAAACGCGCGTCAAAGTTGTGACGCATAAGAGCTTTGACATTCTGCGCATAGGGGATGGACCGAGAGTCCAACAAGAAGCATTTTGTACTACGAGCTTTAGTTATAACATTGTATGTATGTATGAATGTATGTATGCATGTGCGTATGTATAATGCATCTGTGCATAGGACGGGAGCACCGAATTGAAAAATTTGCCCTTTACGTCAAGAAATTAAGTTTAATTCGAGCTGTTCGACAGCTCTGAATTCCCACTATTCTTCTTGCCGTCGAAAGATCGAACGGGCGCGGTTCGCGATCGAGCACGCCCAAAGATCCAAAAGAAAACAAACAAACAAAAAAAAAAGAAACGAGCAAACACAATTGTAGAAATGCGAGATTCGAGATTCTCGAATTACCTATACTTTCATTATGATTTAATGTCCGTCACACCCGGTGCATTTTTTTCGTTCTTTCTTTGAAATAAAAAAAAAAACGAAAACAGTAACCTAATGGTGTTTGAATTGATTCCCGTATCGACGAATCGATATTATACACGCGTGCGAGGGTAATTAAAACGTATTGGATAGCTGCAATACTGTTGCTGAAACAATGTACAAATTGCGCGTTAAAGAGACAATTTAATTTGCTCATGCTCAATGCCGTGTCGCAAAGCTCAAGAAGCGTGCATTGCCCAAGAAGAAGCCGAGTGCTTGCTCCGCTTGGTATTCATCACGATTACAGAATACATCTGACATCTCGACGATGACCAGGCGCCAGATTGGCGCGAAGCGATTTCTATTCCAGCGTTGCATCCCCGATCTTCCTTCGCCTCGATGCATTATTCTAGTCGAGCCGGTGGTGTTTATAAAACTTAAGCGTACTTCGCTACGAGCGTCACGTATTATTTGCGCGCGTCTGTGTGCTTTCTCTCGTCCTACAACATTCTCGTTCCTGTGTCTTTCGTCTTATTAACGTGTTTTTTCCTCCAAATTCCATTATTACATCAAACCTTTCTCTCGAGAGATCGACCACGTTCACGAAAAAATCGCCAAGTTCACGAAAAAATTTGAAGAAACGTCTCGGTACTTTTATAAAGTTACGAGAATCATGAAAAAATTATGGTTTTTTCCAAGACCCGACCTAGAAAATTGTAAAAAGGAAGTAAGAAGTAGTACAGAGTTTGTTGTTACGAACTATCAATACTATACTACGCCCATCTCGGTTCATATTTGCAAATGCAGAAATTTTGAGGCTCTTGTCAACATATACTAATTTTATTTCCTTCCCATATACACGTGTCATCGGAGATATTCCAGATCCTCGGGCACGGCCTCGGATGATTACGCAAACTGGAGGCTGGGAACGGAAGAATTCGTAAGATGAAAGCTCCAAATACCCGTGATTCGCTCCGTATAAACGAGCTCCCGGAAGCGAGAGCGTATATACACCAATACCTTCCGTTTGTATAAAGAAACAGAACGATAGAAAAAATAAATAAATAAAAATAAAAAGGAACCAAAGGGTACTTCTGGCATTATCGATACCGGGCTGAAAGTCTTCCAGTATATCGAGCGAGCACGAGCGACGGCAGTGGCTCCTGTATCCTGTCCGATCTATAAAGAGACGCCAGCAGGATATTACGGGTAACTAACTCCTGTATATAACGACTCTGCTGATAGGCTAGTCTGCTCTTCTAGTACAGTCCTTGAGACCGCACGTGTTCCTCCGCCGCGCCACTTTCCCATGGGAGACAAAAAAGTGCCCGTGCGGCTTACAGATACAGTGACTCGTAGAGTTCTCTCGACTAGCATTATCCGTTTTACCAAAAACCCTTCTACACCACGAAAACTCTTCGACTCCAAGATTTTTCTATCACCAGTCTCGTAGAAGAGCGATCGATTGCGAAAGTCGCATGCATATTTTTAATTCTTCGGACTTGTAAACATTTTCTTTCAATCTGTTTTGTCCATCGCAAAAGAGTAGTTGGTAGCGTCGACGAAGTGAGGGCTTGGCAGAGACAACGGGGCGTACGCGTATCGTCTTTATAGGTAGCGCGGCTTCGTTTCTCCGATCTCCGAGTCTCTTTCGCGGGGATCGTTAGCCGGCCAGCGAGATTCTCGCGCGGGAGAGAGAACACACGCCACTCCGACACCTCGTCCTCTTGCGAAGCCCTCGCGCTATTATAGTTATCCCCGGTCTCATTAGTGGCATTCGTCAGTCACCTCAAACACGTAACGCGTATATATATATTTCGTTCGCGTCTTCGTTGTACCATGCGTATTTCCTTTATTTTCCTCTCCTCGTGGCTATTCTCGTTGGGCGTATAACGCGGTCCTCAAACCTCTTGGTCTCGTCGCACCGCGTCTGGGATTGCTCCTCGGCGTTTTCTCTTTATCTTTCTCTATACGGTTACCGTCTGCATAAACGCGGTAGTTTCTGCTTAATGAACCCGTTTGTACCGAGTTATTACAGAATTCGAAATAGTTATCAACGCCTACTGGAGCGCACCTTTAATTTTATTATCGTTCTATAAAAGAGTGAAAATATATTCGAGCATAGTATACGAGAGTAACCCGAAAAATTCCCTTTCATTTGACTCGTTGGAATAAATCCGAGTATACGTAAGAGGCCCGAGCCGTGTCCGCCGAAAGTAACGTCGAGCTCATTTTTTTGTCTTTGAAACTCGAAGAGAACTCAAAGTACGCCCAATCCGACTGACAGTCTGAGGCGCGCGGCTTTCGGTCGTTCGCTTCGTTAGAACCGTTTCCTCCTCGAGTTCGTTAGATCGAGAAAAAAATTCTCGAGACGAGAGAACACGAGGCCCGGTCGCTCTTTGGCGCGTCCTCCCTCGACAACGTTTTTTTCTTTCTTTCACCGAAAGTTCGGTAAATTTCCAAACGAATTCGGTCGAAAGATTAACAAATAAATCGAAGCGATAGACGGATTAATAGGAAGATAAGTTCGATGAGCGAGCGTCTCTCCCTAACACCCCGTATAATACCTAGCGCATATACGTGCGAGAAAAACATAATGATGATTATAACGTACTCGCGCGTCGCATCTTGGGACCTCGGCTTGAGAATCTTTCAAGAGCATATATAATTAACGTCCCTCGACACGACGACGACTTATCGCACGATCCCGCGCGACGACTCGCACGATTTTCATCTCGTCGACGAGAAAATAAAAGAATTCGTCAGCGTTCGTAGAAAAAAGAATACGTACGAGACGAAGCCGAGGGGAGTGAGGGGGCGCGATCGAGTCGCGAAACGAATGAAGCGCATCGTCGGTAAGTCGAGGAATGTTTTCGAAGAAAACGCGTTCTTTTTTTCACGAATATGAAATACGAGAGAGTTCGCGCGATTAACGCTTATCGATGGAGAATCGGTTGGCCCGAAGCGCCATGGAATATTTACGGGATGGGAGGGTGGGAGAGGGAGAGCGTCCATTGCTGCCTTTTACTTTGGCATTTCAAATAGACAAAGATGAGCGTTTAAACCGCCTGCAGCACGCGCGTTACGACGTTGTATTATAGTATAGCGTTGGTACAGTGGTCTAAAAGCGTTGAGTCGTGCTGTGTCATCGTCTGGCCGCGCACGCGATCTTTGCGCACTTTTGTTCGCATCCCGGAGCTTTCTTCTTCTTCTTCTTCTTCTTCTTCTTCTTCTTCACCGCGTTGTGGCATTGCACGAGGGGCCGTGAGGTGTATGAGATGCAAAAATCACATATTACATATTGTACACGCGTAGGTAATGCTGTACGGGAGAGGCAATCAGGAAGCCTCGCCGCGTGTACCGTGCTCTCGTGTCGTTAAACGCGAAGCAACAATTTTTCCCATGCGTTCCTCGGTTTCCATATACACGACGAATATCCTCGGTCACGACATATATTTACGAATGCCGAGAATAAAAAGAAGAAGCTGCGCATAGCCGAGCCCTCTGACGCATTTCACTAGTCATTTTCCTTCGCGAGACAGCACGTGTGCGCTAAAAATGCACCGGCGATGCATCTCGTGGTACTCAGGCTCGATTATATAGCGGTTGCAACCGGGTACCATGGGTATATAATATACATACGCGGTTTTGCCTCTATAGTCCTCGAGGCGCGATTCGCAAATAGCGTGTCGGCTTCTTCTTGCTCGTCTTAGTCGTCACGGAGACGTCCAACTGTCTGGTACTCTTGCAAAAATAGGATTGTGTCGCGCGAGCATGGCCAAGCCACTTTCGCCCTCTCTCTTTCACTCTTTCTCTCTCGGAGGGCAAGCGGAGAGACGAGTGAAACGCGATACGGCGCTCTTGATATACGATCCACCAGAACCAAGTGAGGAATTCAACCCTTTATCGTGATTTCCATCATACACGCGGTCCTATTGTTCCACTGGTTAGACGGAAAAATGAAAAAACCCATTTTTTGTTCTTATTTCAAGATAATATTTAACGCTGTAGAGATCCGAAATGATGGGTACCCCATTTTTTCCTTAGCTTAATGTAATTTGACTAGTGGAGGGGGGATCGGTAAGTTTGCTACCGATATCTCGATGGGTCGAGATACAAGCAAAGTCAGTCGTGGTACAAACTGGCAAACGATGAACAACTGATATCCAACGGTAAATTAAAGTGTGTCGAAAATCTTATCATATCGAACCGACACGTAATAAATCGTCAAACCTGGGGACGGAAGCAGCAACGGCAATCACGCATCTTATTTAGATACGTATCAAAACTGATAATACAATTTTATAATGCCTGTTAATTTGAGTTTTTTATCATCGCGCTTTGTCATATTTTATTATTTATTGTATTAATCTCTTATATCTGTATAAAACAATCATTTTCATTTTATCTTGTATTTAAAATCCAAGTCCACCCGCCATGCTAAAGCCAGCGTATTGATTTAATAAAATAGCATAATCATGAAAGAAATATAAAACAAAACGAAAATATATGTACAAAAGAAAATTAAATTATTACAACGCTTAGTCTCGATGGTTCCTTCTCCGTTCGATTGGAGAACAAAAAAAAGAGCATAGGACGATCGTCCAAAAGTAATTCTCGTTAAGAATGCTCAACGCGCAGAGGGACGGCCGCAGAGAATCGATCGATGAGAAAGATGGCAGGTCACGTGGAAGAGCGTTTCCGGTTATAATAAAATCTACGCTACACACGATATCGAGGATCGTATACGTATAGTTTACGGTTGCGTAGGTAGTCGTGGAAGAGCGAGCGTGTGTGTGAAAGAGAGACAGAGAGAAAGGTTAAGAAGTGTGCTTGTTGCCGTATGTAATATCTTGGGTACAAGACGCTTCGGTACAAAGTCGCGTCGTACATTGAAAATCGTTTTAACCGGACGTAGTCGCCACGAATGGGCAAAACGATCGAGAGACGAGGTGATGCCCCGTGTGTGTATATTTGCGGGTATCGATCGCGTGCACGTATACGATCGATCGTTTAAACGACAACGACCTAGCACGCTCCCGTCGAACGATGTAGTACATACTCACCGGACACGTGGGATATTCAAAGCACACGGCTCTCACGTGTATACACGTTCTCCCGTTGTACGGATCGAGGGCCACCACTTTTTATTTCGTCGATCGCATACGTAACTATAACGATGATTATTCAATTCCCGGTCGAGGATCGATTTTGTTTCAAAATTGATTTCCTTGGGATTAAATCTAAACGGAGGATGGCAATTTTGGTGAAAAAAAATAGGCGTGATAAAACACGAGAATCAGGTCGTCGAATGTTATTCGTGTGATTTACGAATAGCGTACATTTCGCGACGAGAGAACGAGAGTGTTGGTTACAAACGTCGGGGGCAGAAAGAGTATCGGGCATGTAACATTAAGGGGTGGGGGTAAAAGGGTTCTAAGATCGAGGGTCGCGCGTTCTCGAGTCGCTATTTTGGGACGTTTCGAGAGGTTTGGCGCATTCGGTAGGCTGAACTTGCGTAAATGTCTCGCCTATATAGAAGAAGAGGATCGGTGTCGCATCGGCATGGCGACGGCAGGCCCAAAGAAGAAACAGAGAACGAGCTCCACAAAAGACGGGTTGAAGTGCGAGAGAACCGAGATTAGCCGCAGCAACCCCTCGCTCTCTCTCTCTCTGTCTCATCTCGCTACCCGTTCCGATCCAGCCGCGAAGCGTGGAAGAGGGTGACAGGTGCCGAGTGCTACCATAAATCCCGCACGAGCGATCTCGGAGAGATGAGGGAGGGGGATAGGGGACGAGAGATGCATTCGCTATCTTTAGATTTTGTACGCGCTACCCTCCGTAACGGGGGAGAAGGTTAACGCTTCGTCGTACCAGTTTCTCGATATTCTTTTCTCGTGGTTGCGTTAAAGCGTCTACCGGGCAGGTGCGCGTCTTAACGAATTCATAACATTCTAAAAACCCTTGGTATACCTATTCCTCCTACGCTGGCTTATCACGAAATTAAAGAAATATTGAAAAAAGTGGGTTTGATTGAAGGACGTGACAATTTCACACTCGTTTTATCGGTATACGAGCGTTTGAAACTTTCGATCGGGATATTTGTCGTCGTTGATTCCAACGAGATGTATTAATTTCAGGAGATTCGGTGAATGAACCGCTCGTGAGCTCGATACGAAATTTGGAGCCTCTAATGAATGAATTAGAGAGACCGAAATCATGAATGAAGGTACTAAGAGAGCGTCATAAGGTTCTCCAAGTTGAAGAGAGACGGAATGAGATGAGCTAGCCAGTGGGGGAGGAGTGATGGTACGCGAAATTGCTCCCTTGCTCTCTCTCCCTCTCGCATCTCGGGAAGGGAAAGATCGTGGCTCAGAGATTGGAGACACTTGGCGGGTTTTGGTTGACATGTATGAACACAACTTGCCAGAATATACTCTCTACTGGCTTTTCTCTCTCTCCCTCTCTCACCTTGCCGATGTCTCTGGCCTCTCCCCCGTGGTAACTATTTCCAGGCGCGTTTAATTAATCTTGAACCAAAAACGTCGAGGAGGGGAAAATGGCCGAGCGCGGTTAGGCTAGGAGCCCTCGCGCCACCTGGCAGAAATAGCTATACGAAAGCGTCCGTCGCACAGATCCATCGTAGGGACCAGAGAGGGAGAGAATATACGTACGAGGAATAAAACGAGTACACTTGGCACCTGCATCTGCGTCCTCGAGTCCGTGACGATGCGAGATACATTACGAGACGCTCAGCCTTCTTAATACATCACTTCATGGGGAGAAAGACTTGGATTTGACGCGTAACAAAAATCTTACGAGTGGCCGAATTAACGAGTACAGTTTTCTCGATGGTGCAAGGAAAAAAAACATTCGCACCACGGAATTCGCACGGACTCGTAGACTTTTCGTATTGCAATTAATTTCATTATTATTTAACAATATTTTGTTTCCACTCGAAGGGATTTTAATCTCCGAGTTCACCGACCCATACGTTGGTCCCATCACGATGTGTCCATCAGCGTTGAATTTTCCGGGACGGCTGGACGATGATGAATGTGTCCACCGCGGCTAATGGTATCGTATACAGGCTTGTTCGAGAATACACGTATACGGCCAGGGATAAGATGCACTCCCGCATGCTCACGAGAGTCTCGATCTAATAATAAATTCGCGAGTCCAGCACACGTGCGAGCCTAGGTATTTATGAATATGCGTATGTACGAGCGCGCTCTCTTTCGAGGCTTTTGCTAAATGCTATGAATGAATTCGGTGGACGCGGATAACGCGTGCCGAATGAAACTCGGACCGGAAACCGTCCGCCGAAATACACCCTCTCTCTCTCTCTCTCCCTCTCTCTCCGGGACTGCGGAAATATAATATCCAAATGATTTTGCCGTCCGTGTGTGTATATACTTTTTGCTCTTCGTGCCACGATAGAGAGAGAGGAGTTTAGAGTGCGAAGAGAGAGAGTTGGCAATTTTCGTCATGAATAAGTTGATGCCGTGAGCGACCCAAGAGCGATGCCGCTCCCGGCCGGACGTTTCTTCGTGAATGACGCAGGAAAACTCCACCCACGGGATAATCACCGGGAACTAGCTCTGCCCCGCTCGATCTCGCCTGCTGCGCACCGGTGTAAAAGCGCTACGTGCCAAATTGCTGCGGGATATCGCGCTTAGAATGAACGCGGAACGATACCGAGCCACACGACACGACGCATTTCCTCCAGAACGTGTTTTACTTATAGAGCATATCGGTAGAGCCTCTATTTCGTACGGCTCGTATTTACGTAGGTGGCACACGGATTAACGTTTACCGACATTATATACGGACGATCGTTTTTCAAAACGAGTCTCTTTTTACCTATAGCCAGTATAATCCCCTATTATTATACCCACTCTTGCGCCATTATCGACGAGTGAATTATATCCGAATGAAATTGGCAGCTGAACATCGCGAAAGTATCGAATTACATAATTTACAGCCGCCTTCGGATTCGTTTCTCGTTATAGTCAAATTTTCAAGTATCCATTTTATGGCAATGATGCCGAGTTGAATCGAAAACTAGGCTAAACGAAATAATGAAACGTGTAATGGAACATTGATGTCCAACGACGGCAGCAACGCGGAGGAGTCGGTTTCGAGGAATCCCGATTCTCCAATGAGGAAGATAGGTTAGAGAAAAATGGATCTCTCGATATATTTCGGCCGGTTTAGGGACTTTAAGAGCGCGATAGACCGGAAGCGTCACTTGAATCTCGCTTGTCCAACCGGCTCATTAACCGTGTGTATAGAATCGGTGGTCGCAGCCAAGGAGATATCGAGTCAAGAGGACCTTCCAGTCGAGAAGAGCTCCTCGTTCTCCGGACCAGCCACGCTCAAGAGCCGGAAATCTATCGAAAAAACTACGACAACGACGGAAGCGGAAGAGTCTCGCTGGACGGTCAACGAGGAAGCCGATGGTCGAGTGGTAGGCGATAAATTGTCATCGGTGCAGACAAAACTCGAGAACGATGGTAATAAATAAGCGTATTTGTTGATTTGAATTATTTTACCGGTCGTGATGATAACGAATGCGAATCTAATCAGGTAGCTCATCGGTTTCATCAACGGGCGACATATGCAGGATATGCCACATGGGCAGTTTCCCCGCGGTGGTCGGATCGCGTCCCATGTGGGAGTGGCCGAATCGTGGCGCACGAAGGATCGAGAGTCAGATATCGACTCTCTCCTCCTACGCGTACCTCGGTCCTTTGATATCAGCTTGCAAGTGAGAGCATAACTCTTCTCCCACTATATTTCGCTAAACAATGCCGAAATCGATCTTCTTATCGTTCCTCGCACATTTATCGATTATATTTGACATTGATGGACGATCTGCTCGACCCGTTATTGTATAAGATGTAGGGGCACCGTTGGTCTCGTTCACGCCGAATGCCTCGAAAGATGGCTTACGGAGTCTGGACACGCGAGATGCGAATTGTGCGGTCACAGATACGCCACCAAGAGAGTCTCTCGTCATGGGATTTATCGCAGCGTCGTTATTTGGTTCAACACCGTTGTTGCAACGCGTCAGGCGAGTTCCACGCCTCTCTGTCACTCTCTCATATGCGAATAGTTTTTTTTTCTCCGCCTACAATTGTATTTTTCTCGATAGATGTTACTGGACGTATTATATCTCATTGTGACGACCCCCCTCGCATTATTTTCCTGTTACGTGTGTGCCCTCGCCCTCAAAATGATAATCGAGAGCGGATTCCAGGACATTCCATGGATGATCGTCGCGATGCTACCGACCTGTTCGTTGACACTCGTCGCTTACTGGGGCTGGCTGATCACTTTGGGAAGGTACATCAGCAGGTATAGAAACGAGAAATCGCAAGAACGAACTATTATTTTTCATCTTCGTTCGCATTTTTCCCCCTATAATTTTAGACTTCATGGTAGACGCTGGCGTAGATTCTGGCGAAATAATTTCGTAGTTAGACTCGTTCCCGAGACCGCAAGCTTTTCTCTCGATCGAAATGTCGACGAGTCCACGCGTGAACGAATTGATGATCGCGTAGCAACGAGGCGAGTCGATTGGGACGACGATGATTTGTTATTCGAGAGATTGCTGGACGACGAGGAGGACGCTTTTTTACGAATTACATGAACGTACTTTTGTGGCGCGATATAAAAGAAAAGAAAAAATAAAGAAGACGTAGCGAACGAGTAACGAGCGAAATAAAAAGAAATGGATAGATTGATCGAGCGAATTTGGTCTAATGCGTCGTATAAACGATGAGATACAAGGGGTGAACTAACAACGATGAGCTTCGAGATCTGGGCCAACGATGGACTCGCAGAAACGTCGAATTAGCCCCGATAAGCGAAGCCCTGTCGTGCAACAACGATGATATATATTACTATACGTCGTTACGAGGGTGTAGGTACGATTGCGCAAATGCTCCATGTACCGAGCATTACAGAGCATTAAAATGATGTAAACCGTGCGGTAGCTGCACTCGCAATCACAGAGGTTGTCAACTCGACTCTCTCATCTCGACCTCCGTTACACCTCTTTAAATTTATTCCAGGACGGAGCCTGTTTCGTTCTTCCCAACGGGAAACAATATCAATAAAACACTATTCGCGAATTTAAAACAAAAGTAACAATAATCAAAGTGACGTTTGTGTCTCGTTTAATCGAGTTAATTGTTTTCTTATCCGAGAACCTGTAAATTTCGGACGTCATAGAGGCGCGACGTCGAGAATTTACGATCTTGGAACCTTTTTTTTTGCTCGCTCTCGGACAATCCCGGTGTTCGCGTACTCGTTCCTTTTTCTACACGGCGCACGAACAATAATTATTTGATTTACAGCGACATTGAGTGGTCGTCTGAGATTATTTAGCCACGAGAGAATATAAAAATGTGCGAGTGCACGAAGAGGGATCCCTTTATTTTCGAACGCGGCCGCCTGTGCTGCTCTCTTCGCGGTCGGAGAGTTCGTACGGCATCTGCGCGTACGTGCATACTCGTCGACGAGATTCCCTCCCTCCCTCTCTCTCTCTCTCTCTCTCGCTCTCTCTCTCTCTGGAATTCGTCCCTCCGACTGAATTATTTTTAGGACTTCGAGAACCAACTCGGTAGTGCAGAAGTTTAGCGAGGAGAATTTTCAAGCGTTCGATCGTCGAATTTCAATGACAAGCGTGAAGAAAACGTTTATCTTCGATTCCAGCTGTAAACACAAGAGGAATTTAAAAGATTGAAGGAAATTTTAATGAATTATTTCATTCTCCGTTGTCCTGTGTTTCTGCTATATCGATAAATACGAGGATCTCTCATCGGCGATCGAGTAAATGGAAACGAGCGAGTCTCCGTAACGCCCTTCCACACCCTCCCGTTGACCAACTATGGTCGTATAAAATATTGCCAATTAGTATACGAGAGGCTCTATTCGGCCGGGGAACGAATTTATCGTCGATGATAAAGGTATCTGGGCGAGAGGATTTGCCGAGAGCTCTCGTACGTGGTAACGTCTCTCGACTTAACAAGCAACCCGACACGTATATCGATGCGCAACACCAGAGAAGGTTGCATTTAACGCGCGGGGCATAACACACGGAGTGGGCAAAATCGACTCGGAGCCATATCTCTCTTTCTCTCTCTATCCGCGTATCGACAACACGCCGGCCAATAAATTCGACCGTACATGCAGCAGCCTCTATACCGACCCCCCCCCCCCCCCCCCCCCCGCTCGGTCCTTTACTCACGCTTATCCGGGAGGTCGGCAGCAAAAACGAATCCACCCAAATCGAGTTCTCAAAGGAAATATTCTTATTTCCCTTTCGAAACGATCCAGACAAAAAAATCGTGATTTTTAATGAATTTGATCGACCGACCGAGTTTTTGCCGCTTGGTTCAAGAAACGGTAAACGAGAGTCGGGGCAGAGATTTAAAACCGGAAAGCGGACGTTGGCGACGAGCCGAACGACGGATAAACTCGGTAGCGATACGAATTTAGGGGTTGGTATCAAGATAGGTTCGTGTTAAATCCGTGGGCACGACAGCGCCAACCGATTTATTTGTTTTATCAGGTTTCTCGCGAGATCCCAATCGAATTCGTGGAGAAAGGTGAGACGTTACCGAGATAGACCCGGGGAATACAGTTATATCGTCGCAATATCTTTCCCTCCCTCGTGTATATATACGTAGGTATATAGAGCATGGAAAATCGAGTTCTACACGAGATGGATATAACACGTTGATTTGTCGCGTTCTCGAACTTGTCGAATGGACTTTTGCCAAAGTACACAGGCGCTTCGACCGAGGGGTACCGTGCGGCGGTGGAGGGTGGGGTAGGGAGTGAAAAAGAAGAAGAGAGCAAGACGGAAATTCCGACGAGCTCCAGAAGCAACAGTCGCAGCGCCGAAACTTTCAAGAAATCCGTCAGTTATACATTTCACGATGCGAGCATAAAGAAATTCATGTAGGTACTTTAATATGTTTTTCCATCTGTCGTCCGTCTTTCGTTTCTCCAGTCGGCTCGCGCGAGACGACTCTATCATGAATTGTTGACATTCCAAACAAGAATATGAATAATTGCCGGTGCGCTTCTTTCATCCACGAATCGATCGTTAAATAAATGTATCGATCTAGGCTGACGGCAAAGAAAGACGTCGGTTGGCTCGATGATTAATAGGAGGCCCGATATAAGTCTAGCCGATAATCTAATGAAGTCGTATATGCGCTGGGAGAAGAGTGGATTAGTCACGATTTTTTAAAAATAGATTCGACCGAGATGACTATTTTATTTGGGGCATTGCTCTCCTCGTCGCTTCGTCTCGACCGCTCGAAAGACGCGAAACAGCACCATATTGCCGATCAATAGCAACGTTGTAATCTCGACGACGAATAAATCTTACTTTTTTTAATATTTATTTTATCGATAAATTCGCGCTACGATCTAGAGACGACTTTCACAAATACGTAATAATCAATGTACGCGGGAGGAGAATAATTTAGCGACGAACAGGAAGAAAAAAAAATGTCCTCCACCGTGACAATGTTTACACATTGCCGTGACCAGGATTCGAACCTGGGTTACTACGGCCACAACGTAGGGTCCTAACCACTAGACGATCACGGCTACTGGAGGAGTTGAGAATCGAGTTTCGAAGAGTGAAAATCGACCGAGATCGTGGAACACTTGGTCGATGAAGCGTGAACCACTCTCCGGCCCCGCCCGATATAGATATATAAGCTTGTCGCGAGAGTAAGAGGTATATCCCGGAGGCCAACGCAGAGGCGTTCGATAAGGTGAAACGATGATAACGTAGCTCGATCGCTCGGTGGTGGTGGAAGAGAGGCGGTAGAAAGCGAGATATTCACCAGACCGTCTGTGAAAATATTTGAAGTTCGGACGTTCTTTTTTTCGTTTACTCCTCTTCTCGCGATAATATTTCTGCTAACCTATGACCACTGCGTTATCTCGTGTTCCTCTCGAAACCAGATGTCTCTCGTAAATCCATTTTTTTCCTCAACTTTCGAATGATAAATTACGAGTGAGAAATTGTCCGATTTAGCGTGAAATGGCCCATATATATCTCGATGTTGTTACCGATCGTTGGCGAAAATTAGAGGATTTTGAAGTTTAGCGAGGCATCCCCGCTGCCGTTTGATTGAAAATTTATGAACCGAGGATGGTTCGCGCATTCCAACAGCGTACCGTATGTATATTCTTGGCTACGATATACAAGGAATTCTCGTACGAAAATTGTTTTTTCGAGATCGCCGAGCTCTTGACTATATATACGTTATAGATGTATAAGCTATACACTCTCAACGTGTAGCTGGGAGTACGCTAATTTTCGTATATATATATAAATATATATATAGGGGAGAGGAGAGAGAGAGAGAATTTTAAAACAGCCACGAGCAACGTTCGAACGGTGCTTATCCCGTGTTCTAAAATTATTTTCCGCGCGTCAGGCAGGACGGAAGAGTCGAGAGAATGACGGATATCTTCGCTCTGTCCGCGACAGGATAATTAACCAGTTTAACTAGCATTACCATCACCAGTGATTTTTTGTTCGTCCCGGTTGCGCGTTGTCCCGATACGAACTCTGTTTCTCTCGGTGTGTATTATATTTCGGGAGCCCTCTACTAGACTGTATTAAAAACCCTTTCGTCCATGGCTCGAGCCGCGGGGTGCATGCGATAGGGGCGCGACCCTTTTTTTCTCCGTGAGGAGAAACTCACGGCTGGAGAACGAGAGAGACGAGGGCCGCGTGTCATAATTCCGGTAGCCGCGGGCATCACGGCCTCTGTCTATCGACAGAAGCGTGGATACGTGCGTGCGTGCGTGCGTGCACGGTCTCTCGTTTCTTTCTTTCTTCGGGGCAAGCTGTAAGTCGCTATAGTTATACCTAGAGTATGAGTAGCAAGACCGATCGCTCGTGGCATGTCACGTGACAGAAAAAAAACGAACTCCAAAAAAAAGATGCAGCACGAGGTGAGCCGAGATGAGAGGCTGCGAGATGTGTTGCGGTACAGCCGGATAAACGAGGAAAGATGTGCCCGCGCATGCTCACAGAGAGAGAGAGAGAGAGAGAGAGAGGAAGGATCTCGCGACTGCAGGCGTTTCAATCACCACGGTAATCTGGAGAAGCGAAGCTGCCTCCGTCGCCGTATGACGAGGGAGACCCGATTGGAAGAGAAGAAAGAAACAACAAGAAAAAACGAGAAGCGAGAATAGAATTTTACTTTTCCTTGTCCCCGTGGCGTATCTAATACGATACTTCACAGCTCGCATTTCCGGAAGTTGACAGGACAAGTCCCTACGGATGGTTATGAATACGCGCGTCGTTAGAAGCTAAGGATAATCACGAGTTTCTCTTGATCTTTCTTTCGAAGGTTGCTTCAGACAAACGGCACCATTATAACGATGATAATAAGACCATTATAATCTCGATATTCATTCGTCATCGGTGATAAATATCCGATCGATACGAGTCTTTACAGCTTTTGGAACGATCAAAATTCGTCATCGTTGGAAAATATATGTCATTTTCTTTCATCCATCGGCCTAGTAAGCGCGCATTCCTCTCATAAGAACTAATATTATTAGTGTATAATTATAAAATACATTAATCGTTGGTATTCGATCATTCCAGACTGTGGCAATAAATTAAATTAATTAATAAACCGAGGAGGAGGATGGATTTATGCGAGCGGCATACGCGAGGATGCGTAAGAACGAAACGAATGGTCGATTGGATCGCATGGTGTACAGCGTGCCACGATGTTAACTCTGGATAATGATTTCTATCGTTAATGAAAAGGAACGCAGGTACAACGCGATTAGTTCTATACGTTGTACCTTATACGTACTTGAGAGAGAGAGAGAGAGAGAGGGAGGGGGTGAGGTTTAACTTCACGGATGATGTTCGTGCATCGACTTCGGTCCAAGGCAACTTTTCCTTCTTCGCCACTTGTGCATTCTGCTATCTATAGCCATCCTGGGACAGCAGACCACACGCGAAACCGGTTTCAATTTGTCATGCCAATTAATATCGGGGGACGATATCGCGGCTATGTCAATAATACTCCCGGAGACTCCGGTCGAGCAAATTAACGTCTATAGGGAGTGAATGATTCCAAGAGCTCCCTCGATTATCGCACCAACGGGATCAATTAATTTCATGGAAAGTATCGGGGAAAAAAGTATCCTCGAGTAGGAAACTTCCGACTTTGCTCACGAAAGTTGACCGATTCAACGTTTGACGCGATTATTATCGGACCGATTGGCACGTTTTATGTCCCGTATCGTCTCCGTTGTACGTGCTCCAAAAATACGCGAGCGCATCTGTTCGTGGCCCGGAAAAAAATATATAACAACGCCACGTGCGCGATTTAGACGAAAAAGGGGACGAGGGCGACAATTGTAACGCACATTGAGAATATTCAGTGCGTAAAGTCGTTGAGCATCGGGAACGAAAGCGAGGGGGTTATTTGTTGCACGAGAATTAAATATATAGCGACGAGAAGGAGGTAAGGGGAGTATGGAACGAGAGCGAGCGAGAAGTACGCTCGAACCAAGCAAAGAGAGGACCAACCCGCGTTACGTAGCAAGTACTTTAATTGAATAGTGCCGAAGGCTATTTCGATCGCGATCAATTTAATCGTATATTTTTCCTAGCTCCTCGTTTCTATAATGATGCGTGCAATAATGCAACGATTGTAATTCCTGATGAGAGTAATATTGAAAAAGAAGAACGAGAGGATCGAAAGTTGTTTTCAAAGAAGAACTTGCGATCGGAACGACGATCACCTAATAGGATTTCCACTATGGTGGATCATTCAGCCAGTCGGACCTCTATTATCTTTTTTTTCTTCTACCATTATGAAATACTCGGGATAGAAAGATCGAAAGATAAAACCCGGAAAGAAAACTAGTCCTCGAGCACGTGTCGAGTCATGGTTAACGAAGGCGAGATGGCTTCTCTCGTCGATGAGTAAACGATAAATTGTAAACGGGGCACGAGTAAAGTGCAAGTCACATATGCCGCTTGTGCCGGACGGAGTGAGATATGCACGCACGCATACATATATATATATATATATAAACGTGGGATAGGCGCATCGCGTATGCGCATATAAACATTCGATGCTCGTGAAGAACACGTGTCGGACAAGTGCGCCCAGCGCCAATGTGCGTATTTGCTCGTATTTTTGATAATTTAAAAAATATATTTAACACCGACCGAGGGGACGTACACGTTTTAATCTTTCGCGAGCCGAGATGAAGAGAGAGAGAGAGAGCGAGGTTAATATCAGGGCGTTGGAAGTACACGTATTCATTTAGTGTTCGATTTCACCCGGAGGGAAGAAACGAGATCCGAGAGTGAGCGAGTCGCGCCAATTCTACCTCCGGCTGTACCTACCATGATTTTTAACGAGTGTGCCTTTTAAGCTGCGAGGAGAAAGAGAAACGTAAAAATAAGATCGACGGGAAAAGGCAATTCGCGTTTCGCCTACCCTCCTCTCGGGTAATCTCGCTGTTACAAATTTATTCAAGTGGCCGCGCTAGCAATTCCACGCCCTCGGCCACGCTCGCATGCCCGCATACACGACATCTCCGAAAACGAGAAACGACCCTCGTTCTATCCGTCTCGTATGCCGAGTTTATTTATCTCGAGTAGGCCATCGTCCAATTAGTGCCCGTGCGAATTTCATTTTCGAAGCACGAAGCTCGATGGCCAATGTGAAAATGAAAATGTTCATATTGAAATTGGATAAGACGATATTTAGCTGGGTGAAAGACGAAGAGCGTTCGTGACTACTTGGTGGCGATCGTGCAATCAATAAGCGATGCACTAGGAGCGATATTAAATTTAATGGAGAGCTATAGAGAGGAGAATGTTCGTGTCGGTGGGTGGCCCAACGGAAAGGAACGCACGCAGTTTCCGGGAGTTGACGACAGTAGCCTCTATCGTTTTCAATACGAAAATCTTGCATTAAGGACCCGAGGCAATAAAAAAAAGTGCATTACGGGTTAACGCCTGGGACGAGGATGGAATAATGAGAGAAAAAGGGATTTATATTCAAGTTATACTCGAGGTGGGCCTAACGATACTTTCGCAAATTGTCGAATCACGTATACGTAAAGAAGTTGAGCACGCGAGCCCTTTGTCTCGCAGTCGGTATATCTTTGATCTGGTCTCGGAGGGTGGGCTATGTGGCCGATGGATCGATTTATCTCTACGTGGAAAAGTCTGCGAGTCTTTTTCTTGGCCGTCTAGCCAAGTTCCTCTCCTTCTAATCTTCGCTCCAAGATCCGTACGCTGAACGAATTTTTCCTCGCGACTTTCCTTCTTGCTCCTGTTACCGATTTAAATCTCCTATCTATCGAACAATTCTGTAATAACGAACAAAATTTATATACTCGTTTAGTTCGTTGTTTATCGAATTGTTCCAGCGGAATTGATTTTCGAATAAACTGGATGAATTAGAGATAGCGCGGCATGCGTACACGCGTAATTTGCAATGCAAAATATGTGTGTGTTCTAACCGAGAGTGTTAAAGCTCGAACGGAGCTAGAGAGAACGAACGGAGTTGTGCATAGTGACGAGAGCGAATGAGTGGGGGAAGGAAGAGACACGAGTACGTGTCCGTTAAAGCTTCCTGCAATAACTATACCATAGCGATTGGCCGATTGCCCATTCGTATGACAATCGTCGAGACGCGATATCCTTTTATCATTCGTGCGCAAAGTGGAAATAAGCGTATTGTCACGAGGCTCGATCATCGGCCTCCCTTTACGGTGGGCGTTTGATCGAATCGCGAGTCTAGAGATGTTAACAACTCGATTTTGCATGTACTTAAATATTTACTGTTTTTTTTTTATTTATTGTGGCCTCCGGACGTTACCGGTTGCCATTCGGTCGAACGGCATTTAGGATTTGGCGATCGAAAGCTCGCACGGTGGTAGCAGAAGACGACGAAGATGCGTGTGGCTCGTTGTGTTTCCGCTCGAGACTGTCGCTCGCTTCACATTCGTACGTTTGATGAATCTTGATTATATAATGTATGAGTAAACTGAGCAATGGTATCTTCGTTATAGAGATAGAGAGAGAGAGAGAGAGAGAGACGGAAGGAACAGCTATAAATATTTTATTGTTATATAAATTTTTGAATTAAAACATCAAACGTACCATTAAATAGATAGATAGATAATATTTATTTGTATAAAGCTGTTTTTTTCCACCTATTACAACAAACGGTGCGGGTAATTTGAGCTTAAGAACTAGATATGTACTTATCCATTAGTCTTAAACTATAGGATATCATGGGTGAACTTGCAACGCCATTATTCAGATTGCACAAAGGCTCTTAATTTGCATGCCGCCAGTATATAGTATCCCAATTTTTGCATTGCTTCGTTGTTTGTATCTTCTAAGATATCTGGAAATTGTAGAGTCCTCAAGTAAGTTCTTCGGAGCGGCTCGTAACACGGGCAACTGATCATCATATGTTCTAGTGTGTCCGGCTTTTGCTCGTTGCACGACAATAACATATCTGGTCGTCCTCTAATTTATAGCTATATTTTTTATATCTAAATACTGTTTGGTTTAATCCGGCAAGTCTACTTTGTGCGATCAATCTTAATAATGGTAGCGGAAGCTTGGCTCTAAGATAATTTTCGATTTTTAGTTCGTTCAATTGTTTTATCTGCTTGTACAAGGGAGAGTATGATGAGCGTAACGCTCTGACTGCGTCGGCGTAGAATTGCTTTTGGATACCATTTTTTATGATTTGCTCAGTGCTGTTCATAATGACCGCCGGTGTCGGATTATCTAATAGATGGTGAGCATCTACTTTGACTAGTAGTTCATTCAGACACGAATACCAATTACGTACCATTAAATAAAAATCTTGGAATAAAAATCTCGTATGTCGTACCGAAGATAGGAATGAGAAAAGGGTTCCTTTCGAATTCGGCGCGAGTCTCGTCGAATATGGACGAGGGACGAAAAGTGAATTTTTTCGTGAAGATTCGTGTCTATTGTCCAGTGATGAAAAAAAATGTATAGTGTGTGTGTGAGAGAGAGAGAGAGAGAGAAAGGGAGGGACGAAGAGGATGGTGGCGAGGATACATCCGTTGTTGTGCCGCGGTCGCTTATCCAGAATCTAAAGTAGTATCTACCCTCGGTGGCTCGCGCGCTAGAGACAAATATAAGAGAGAATAAAAGTAACGTTTTTGTTTTCTCTCGCCACCTTGGTTCACCAATTTTTCGAAGGGTCTCGGCAGCGTCTCGCTCGATTCTTCCTCGGTCTTCCACCGTTCTTTCCACGAAAGACACGCACCGAATTTCCATTTCGGATCTCGAAATCCGCGCACGCCCACAACTTCCTTCGGTGCATCGATCAACGGAGTTCGGTAACATGAACGAGATTTATATATGAATTTATCGAATGGAGAAGGTCTCGAAATAACCTTCACCGGACTTTGGTGTAGTCGCGCGTTGAATGCAAAGACCATTTGCGGGAATCGCGCAAGTCGATGCAGTTAGACTCTTAATGACGTACCTACGGTGTCGTTTCAATGAGAAAACGAGTGTTTAAGAAAAAAACCGTTAAAAATAACTTTTCGACGAATTATCGGTTTAATAATATTATTTCGTTACGAAGACATAGTCGGTTCGCTCGTACGTATTCCACAGTGAAAGCTAAAGAGGTATAATACGGCTTTGAAATCCGAGAAGATCGGCCGGTCTCGAGCGGATTGCATCATCGCCGTATACAAAAATCTTCAAAGGGTTTTTCTCGTTTCATCGCTCTCCTTCTCCTCGTTTCTTCCCTCGTTGTTCGCGCAAACGACACGGGTCACGTATAATTCTCAATTTTTGGATTTCCAATAGACGAATCAAAGCCAAACCAGTATACGTCGGTCGTCGAGTCGGTCGAGTCTGACGGGGCTTACAGCGAGTACTCGAGATCTCATTGAATTTGAGATCTTTCTGTCCTCGATGAAACATCTGCGTCTGAGGGAAGAAGAACACATTCGTGATGCTCTCTCCTATATACATAGTTCTCGAAACGAGATCATTCAATCGAGGAAGAATGAGAGCGAGTTGAGTTCTGGTCCAGATGCTGAATAGACCCAAGAGGTCCCTTTTGGCCTCTCTTTATTCCGAGTTTTCGGGGACTCGCGATGAGCGCGAAAAAAAAAGTCGAATTATGCGGCTTGTCCCGGTTCTCACGTCTCGCTTCATGGTCTCATCTCACGTCACCCAGAGTATCGAGTTCCTCACCCCCAGCACCTTCTTCAAAACATCACTTTTCGCCACGTTTGCTAAATTATCTAATTTTTATACCTAAACCCGAAACGAACTACAACTTTATTTTCCTTTCGATCAATTCCTGTGGTTCAAATAATTTACCAAAGTTCCGACACATTTCATCCTATTAGGAGTCGAAACAAATAAGCTTTTCGACACCCCGAGACTGAAATTTACACGCGGAGATATACAGATATAGAATAATACGTATGTATTTCTTCCGGCGGAACGAGCGGTCTGGGAGCGCCCTCCTTCTTTGAAGTTTTCAGAAAGACCGCGCGCGGCAGTTATACGTCCGAGAGGCACAGATGCATATACCCGTATCCACACGCGGAACGGAATATTAGAAGTTACCTCGCGATAATGCTGAAACCTTCGATCTTACTTACTTGCCTTATATGTGAATACGTATTACCTCGGTGGATTTTCTTTTGCGGGAGAGAGAGATGGAGAGAGTGGGCAAACCCCACGCTACACATTGGTACGTGCACCACTGATGGATCCGCAGGTGCACGAGTGCTCACGTGGCCTTCGCGAAAACCGTCGCGGCACCGTCCGTGACGGCGTAATTGCGTGCGCACGCTGCGCAATCAGCAACCCTCGGCGCGCAACTTACCTTCATCGTTTTTTTCCCCCTACTTCCATGTACGTTATTACGATACTCGCGCTACACTTGGCACACTCACCTGCTTCGACTGTACGATCGCGCCTTCTTCTTGTACCTCCCGCAAACGAGATAACGACGACGGAAATAGGCACTAAGAAAGGAATGAGAGAAATGGTTCGAACGTTTCCGTTTCATCGAACGAGCTGTCGTCCCATCTATCCCATCTCGAGGCGCCTCTCCTACCCTACCGGTTCACCAAACTCGCGACTAAAATCCGGCGTAGCGTGCAACGGTTATTATTAACTCTTTTGCATCGAAATATACATGTTCCTTTGAAGAAGAGCGTTGGGAGGGCGCCCTCGCGCTCCCGAGCCAGAACTCTCGCGAGTCTCGAGCCTGGAAAGAACAGACTAAACAGCGATTCCAGGTACCGCGTGCCCCGACGACGATGACGATGACGACAACGAACCAAATCGACCACAGAAACGAGCATTCATCCTTCGGGACGAGACGAACGAAACCCTCTGTCAAAATAATGCGCTATAACACCAAAGAAAACAGCTACGATACTTTTCTGGCTAAAATATCGAGGAACCGTAAATATACAAGAGTATTCGGCATAAAACGTGAATATATTAATTTAACGATTTAAAAAATAATTGTACTCGAGACGAAAAGTCGACATAACAACGGCGACCCACATTTCGAGCGAGCAACCGGGCTTTCCCTAAGATGTGACCGAAGTTCCCTCATCGAGTTTCCGGACGACTAAAACGAGAGCGCAGGTGATGGAGCGTTAAACGACTTCCCGTCGAATATTCCAGCGGAGAGAGAAACGACGCGAGCAGGTTTGTTGACAATTTTCTCTTTTTGGAGATTGAGACTTTTGTCGAGGGTGACGATGATTACTCGATTCTCTCGTACCCAGATGGAACGGTTTGGCCTCGAACCATACGAACAGAGTCAAGCAGGAATGTCGAGATTCGACTGGAAATCTTAAAACGTTAATTCTCGTACTCGAGCCCCCTCAAAAATTGACTTTCGAACGATGATGGCGGAGTCTACGCCGTATACGTGCATCGTATACAAGTACGGAATATACCCAACTCGTAGGCTTCGAGAATCATCATCATCATTAAGGATGGAAGGAAGCGTTGACCGGAAGCCACGCACGAAGATGTGACGGTTCGACGCCGCTCTTTTTTTTCATGCTCTTTCGCTCGTTCCCAGCAGGGAGCTATAGCAGACTCCACGACGATACGGAGCGCAGGAGCTTGCCATGCGCTACGTGTATTATACATATACCTATCCTTATGTACTATACATGTATAGATGGGTACGAGGACGAGCCACGAATCACGAGAGCACGATGTCGATGGCTCGGACGATTACCCCCTCGAGAGAGTCTCTCGTCTACGCTGGCTGCTTGATACCCCGCGCGTATAAAGTTATCCTACGCGGATACGATACATGAACGCCGACAGAGACTGGCCCAGCCACCTCTCACCGTCCGCTCGACGCCGGGACGATAGAGGATGAGTGGATAAATCTTACAACTAACCAGGACTGTCAGGACGAGAGCAACGCGCTTAGAACGGAACATCCTTCGATGATCGCTCGGCGTGAGAAAACTTTTGCCAGTCAATTATCGACCCTACGAGACAAAAAAAAAGATCAATCTTTGAATCAAAGATTTTGATTTTATTTGTAATAAATTTACGTTTTGATTCGACGTATTTTGTTTCTTGTAGTTTGATCATCCTATTTGTGGGATTCGGAAGCATCCGGAATATACGTCGTTAAAATAAGTAGCATCGACGTTAGATTTTCTATATATACGACCAACTGTTGAGCGAGAAGCCGGTGGTGCAGATGCAGCGCCTACGCCGTGCACCAGGCCGGAAGAACATCTCCCATTACCTGCCCCGGGTTTCTTCATCGAGCCAGAAGCTCGGAAAAAGTGGAAAGATTTCCCGACGAAGAATTTTTTTAAATTACTTTTTTTCCCTCGTTTCCTCAAACGTTGCCCCATAACTCTGTGATACACGTGTGTAATTAGGTTTCCACATTTATATTTATTTTCCGTTTTACGGCTATTTTTTTGTCCGTAGCGTCACGGGGCTTATTATTTTTTCGGATTACGATCCTCGACATCGGTATGAGAAAACTCGGAATGGTGACGACAGTCGGCGACAGAAAAACTGTCAAAACAAGCCGTAAGAAAATTTCTTTCCGCACCCGGAAATATATTTATGTATATACAAGCTTGACCTCGGTAGGAACTAACGTATATGTATATATCGTATATGGGATACGAGTTGTACGGACAGAGGAAGGACACTTGCCGAGAAGGGTGAGGTCTCGCTCGTATAAAAAGCGAGAGGAAGGTGGGAACGCCGGAAGATCCTTGGTAACGGACCGACGACCAGTCGAACAACTCGACACTCTGGATGGATCGAATTTCACCTCTTTTCGCGCTTATTCTCATCGGTACGAGGGATCCACTTAGGATCTTTCGCGATCTCATCTCGGGACGCTTAACGATCGAGCGGAATTAAAAGTTAAATCATGGCGAAGAATACGGGTGGCTCGAGGCGCGAAGAGGCTCTCGTTTACGCTCGTAATGGATTATTATAGACGCGAGCGTGGAACGTCTATAATCCACGTGATTTCATAGCTCGGCCATCCGGCTCGAGCCAACCCTAATGGAATCATTTTGTCGCACGTTCGTGCATAAACCGTTCAACGACGCGCCAAACGAGCGCATCAATATCGCGGATATTATCGTGGGGGAGTTGAACGTCATCAAATTCAATCATGGAGAGTTCTCGGTATAATCGCCTATCAAACTGTTTAGGAAATTTCACTTTATACGATGATGGAGGCAGAAGCAGCGAGTCCTTGGGCACGTATAGTATATAACGTACGCGCTCTTCGGCCTGCATCTATTTTCCATTTGGCTTGTGACACACTCTTTGAGTGGGAATTTATATTTTCCAGGTCGTACGTGACCCTCTCTACGTTCACGACTACTCTAGTTCCATTACGACCTCTCTCGACGATCGATTATTCGATACGTTAAATTCCAAGCCGTGTTGAAACAAATATATACTTTTGAACCTGAAGAACAAAAACAACGCTTCTCGTTCGAATTTATTCACGTACGATGCTAAGGAATATTTTTAACTTCGATAAGGAGAAATGGTCTCGTACGGAATTTCTCGATCGTTCGTTGGAGGAACGAGGTACACGTATCGAGCAAGAATGATTTTAAATTATGCATTTGCGGGCATGCAGGAGTATCGTAGGACCGTGGAGTCCGAGGTATCCTCGCTTAGGAGCGCAACGGTATTTTCTCCCCGGCCTATCTTCCCTTTCCCTTTGCTCTCTCTTTCTCTCTCTCGCGCGCGCGCGCTCTCGGTCTCTAGCTCCCTCGATGTCGAGATCGGCGCATCTTTCTCACCCGATGATGACCCTCTCGGCTAACTATACATATAGGGTATACTCGGCTATGTGAAAGGGACACGAACAGCACGTATTTGCGCTCAAGGTTTGCATGCGATAAGTGCTTGTAAGGTACCTCTGGCGCCGGATTCGACTCGATAAGCGTCTTCCCGATCCTCGTTCGTTTAATATCCGCGGAATTTCATTTTTTTCACTTTGTTAAAATCGCTGACCGAGACGCGAGTCGCGACCTTCCGTGATATCGAAAAATACGTAGAGGAATTATTCCAATCGAATTTCTTTTCTTCGTTTTTCGTATCGAAAGTTAAATTCTCACGATCGACACAAGAAGACATTGTGGAAACATCGTTAAATCGAGAGGTTTGCTACAAAAGCTCGTTGAATCTCGTAAATTGACGCGGTTCGGTCAACAAATCGTTACCTTGAATCCTTGAATCGCGTATAAACTGTCCGAGGAACGAGAAACGAAAAGCAAACACGTTTTCCGCTCTCTTCCGGTGGAAGAAAACTTTACGAGGTCGATGAGAAAAAGAGAGTCCGCAAGCGAGTCGAAGGAATGAAGAGGATTCTTCGCGGACGTCCGTGTGCCTATAAGCTAACCCGAGGCGTTGTAGCGGGCATTTGAATGCTTTTGCTGCTTGAATTACGAGTTTCGGTGTGAATAAACCAACAAGCTCGCGACAACGGGGGGTTCGTCCGTTAGAGAGTTTAGGAGAACGCCTTTCCTCAGTCACTCTATAGCTACCAGGAGAGAAAGAGAAGGGTGGGGGGAGGGACAGCTCCGGGGATGACGGAGTTATTATTCCGACTTCCCGCGGCAGCTTGGCACTCGTCATCAACGAGTTGCCAGAAAAAATCTCTATTCCGAGGAAGGAAGTTGCTCGACTCGATTAGCGACTTTTCACCGTTTCTTATTAAAATGGACAATTTTTTTGTCCGCTTGTACTTTTTTTTCGTTGACGCACGAAAATTGACGAAAATGAGAATCGAGAGGGAGGAAGTGGAACCGGGGAATAGAAATTCGAGCTCACGGGAAGCCGCAACTTTGCTCGAGAAATTTCAACTACCTACTTTTCGCTAGACACTCCGCGTTGAATCGTTAAAAACCAGCTGTAACTCGTAACAAAATCGCACGCTGCGAAACAATACTCTTCGGCGTTGAAGTCTCTCTCACACTCGCTCTCGCTCGACTTTCCCAAACTCTCGAATAACATTCCGGTCCTCTTTCACGCATATTTCGACGTTTTTTCCTCTGTCTCCGCGTGTCCACCCTCTTGACTTATGTTTTCCGTTATGTTCTCAACAGGGTTGGGGACAAGGGGGGTTGAAGAGAAATACGAAGAGAGGTCTTACGAGAGAAGAAGGACGGCGATACGTTACAATAGTCGTGTATAACGTAATGACACGAGGCTACTCGAGATCTGCGTAGAAAAAAAAATGTGTATAAAATGTTTGTTTGAAAACGTCGCGAGTGGATACGAGCGAGACCGAGAGAGAGGGAGAGAGAGAGAGTCGAAAAATCGAGGCTGGTATTAACAGACGCCCCGAAGAACCAGCGAGGGAGATGAAAACGCTCTCGTGCGCGCGGGGCTGGTGCGCGTTAGCCAGAGAACTTTACGAGTATCCCATAAACTTTTATATTTAGACACGGCTTCCACATAGGTACCACAATGACCTCGTAACTTTTCGTGAGTTTTCGTCTGCTACATTATCCCCGGCTACTGTGGCGTTTTTGTTACTCCCCGAACTTATCCAACGTGTATAATACGATTCGAGACGAGACAGAGAGAAAAACAATCGACACGAACGTATTATAATTTAAAAGAAGACTCGTAGTTTGGAAACGACGCTATTTTCTCGGTCAAATGATTTTCTCGTCGACGGAGAAAATAGTTTGTTTGTGCGTAAGCAAATGAGGAACGAGGTGGTCGGTGGCAGCGACACGTGTCACAAACATGTTTTCTCTCGGTCCTCGACACGTAGGCTTTTCCACGCTTTTCTCCCGAAAAGAAAAGAGACAGAGAGAGAGAGAGAGAGAGAGAGAGAGAGAAAGAAATTCGAGGCGAAATTTTCTTTCCGCAGCCTACGACAACTCCGGAATTCAGATTTCGTGGTCGAGGCTCGTATTCGCGATGACTAACCCGCTCGTAAAGAGAGAATGAAAATAGAGTGACGCGAGAGCGGAAACAAAAGTACCAGGAACACTCTCGTCGGAACATCGAAACGATGGAAATTCGTCGGAGAGGAAGTCGGAAGGAAGTAAGAAAAAAGTGTATAGGAGCGAGGCGAGAGCGAAAAGTAGAGAAAAGCGAGTGGTCCCTCCGTAGGTAGGTACAGAGTCGAGGCAGCGAGAGGCATGAATATGTGTGGTGCGCGTTGTACCCGAGGATACATAAATGCATATTGCGCGTTGCAATAATGCCGGTAGAGACGACGACGACGACGACGACGACGACGACGACGTCGGCGACGACGACAACGAGGAGGAGGAGAAGGAGGAGGAAAAGGGAGGGAGTTTTGCCGGGTGTCGAGAAGAGCGAAGCTGCGGCATGGGCTGGTTCGGTGGTGGTGCGTGTGTTGGCGCGACGTGCAGAGCTCGCGCCGAGGATAGGAGGAGGTGGGGCAAGAACGTCGAGGGTTGGCGGAGGGGGATGTGGGCGAGCGGTTATTTCAAGCATCGGTCTGGCACTTGGCCCCGAGCTTCCTCAGAGCATCCTTGGATAACGTCGGTCAGTGTCGCTCCTCGACTCGAACATCACGAAGCTTGTTCCTTCTCCTCCTCCTCCTTTTCATCTCCTCCTTCGTCACTGCAGCCGCCGCGTACTCGAACTTAATCTTCCTTCTCTCGCTTGGTGCGCCTCTTCTGCGAGCTTACGCGGCTCACCCTCGCAACCCCTCGTGTGTCGTTATCCTGAAAGTTTCGGCCGCGCGTCAATAACAACAACAACAAAAACGAGAGATAAGAGACAGGATCGAGAGAAACGAATCTCTCAATGGTGATTCGTTTACGAGGATGAATTATTTCCTATCGTTGATTATTCGCGTATCGTGAGAGAGATCGAGAGGGTGGGAATATATTTAATAATTTGCCAAGAGGACTCTGATTTTTCTTGACGAAATAACAATCCAACACCGTACTTCCGGTGTTATCCGTACGTCTTGGAACTTTGATGCACGTGATTGTTTGTTTTTTTAAAATCCGATCGGACTTGAACGACACGGTGTGTGTTTCAAATTTTAATTAAAAAAAAAGAAAGGGTGTTCGTCGAGTAGAGACGAAGAGATTGTTTCGAGTGAATCTCGGTGACAGTTCGGGGACCGAGTGTCTCCCAAGTGCGTCTCGAGCGTATCAGTGAGCGGTGAATTGATGATTTTGTTGGATTTGGAATAACGTCGCTTTTGATCGCGAAGCGACGAATTAAACTGGACAAAGGTGCCGATCGTCGATCGGTGAAACTCGAGGGATTAACGAGAATCGAGAGCGGTCCACAGGCCGAGAGATTGGTCGAGGTCCGTCTTAAAAACTGGACGGAAGAGTCTTGGCGATCTGCGAACGGATCGCGCGACGTAAGACCGGAAGACGTCTCGGCCCCGTACCCTCGATACGTAGTGGCGAAATTGCGAACGAGCATCGAAGATTGGTAAGTCGTACATTATTCTACGATCGAATCGTCGTATATATAGCACAGAAAAGATAAATGTCCGAGCGTGACGACGTAAGACCCGGAGTATATAGAATTTATTTATCGTCCGAAGAAATATATTATTGGCTAAGAAGAAGCTCGTTCTGGCTCGATCGAGAGATCTCGTAACGATGAAGGCAACGAGTTACATGCACTTTGGATTCAACGATGCGATCCAAAGTGCATGTTAAAGCGCACGTGTGTAACGCACAATGAGGTTCGTTAGAATCTCGTGGCCTTTTAATTGGCGAGCGAGAGGATCGCGCATCGGTGATCTCGTATCCGATCGGTACGAGAGAGAGAGGGAGACTACCCGTGGTACGAAGTCACTAGCGAGCGATTAAGCTATTTTACGATACGATCGATCGGTTTCGTTTTATTTCACAACGAGCGGACGAGCTTGCGCGTCTGTGTCACGAGGAGCGTGGAATAAAACGTATCTACGAGGGACGAGGATGTCGCGAGGCTCGTGCGGAATTCCGAGTCGTGTGTACGTACGATCGCGAGAGTGATAAATGCGACTCCGTACCAAGACGGCACCGAGAGTTCGCGATCACGAAGTTCGATCACGCTTCTACCTGTAAAGATCGCGTGGAGGACGAACGAGAAAACCGAGCGATAAATCGATCCCCCGGTGTCTCGCGACTCGATCGGTAAGATCAGTGACTGAGATAATTAATGAAGAGGAAAAAGTTATCGTAGGGGAATTGGAAGAAAAAAACCGGTATGGTACATCGCTCATTAGTACGAAGCGATCGGGTAGTACGCGACTCGAACATTGTACGATCGAGAGTCTACGACACTATACCCCGAGACGAGGGTCTGACTCATCGCTCGGTTAATTGAACCGTAAACCATGAATGCGTTTAGAGAATGACACGATTGACCCGAGAGCGAGAGAGAGAGAGAGGGAAAGAACTCGATCGTAAGTAAGAAATAAAAATTGACAAGTCGACCAGCAGACGAGAGAGAGACGGGCCGGCGCGCTTGGCGCAACACACCACTCTCGGGCGTATATATACGCGAACGAGGATGATCGACGAGATCCGCGCGAGAGGCGGTATCGCGATTATGACGGACCAACTTCCGGTATTTACGAGCCGATTAATAAGCTCGGACTTTTTCGCGAGAGTCGCTGTCCGCGCGGGCCTTCTACCTCCTCGAGAGATTCGCGAGACTATAATTAAAGACCGAGGTGTATAGGCGCACGCACGCTTCGTGTTTACAACTCGCGCAATCACCCCGATTACTTTGTATTTCTCTTATTTCTCTCGCGATCGACTGACAAATTGATAGCCGATTAAATCGCTCGATAACCAACCTTCCAATGAATAATACACGCGTATTCGATTAAACTCGCATCGATCATATAGGAGTCGATGATTTAATATGCAAAATGTCGGTGAATTATCCCGAGTCTTTTACCTCGATGAGTGCTCGTAACTCTCCTCGCGTCTCTCATCCGTCATTCTCATAAACATATAGCTATATAGAAGAGGATGGGAGTATCGAAAAGACAGTAGCGTGCCTTGTTTGAGATACGTTTGGGTCTCGCTCGCCGTCTTTCTTCTCCCGTACGTTTAATTCCACTCTCATTCTCCCGCGTATTCCTCTTTTCACGGTCGCTTCTGGCATATATCGCAGAGTGCGCATGCGAATCATCCTCTCGTTTATTCCTCTTAATAATACTTGAGATCCGTTGCTACGACTCGACTCGACTCTCTCTCTCTCTCTCCGTTCACGACGAGACGAGGAAGAAGAAGAAGTAAAAAAAGGTGCGCAAGAGGTATGAGAGGAGAAGCGGAATGCGATTTATTTGACAAGATCGTGGCTCGGTTCGGGCACTCGTGAGCGAGAGTTCCTATATTATATTCGTAGTCTCTACTCGTGTGAGCGTTCGGTTTTATAAGGCGAGATTGTCTCTCGCTTATGGCCGGGCGGCTTCTGTCGGAATAGAATAATGGCCCAGGGTGTTTATCTATATACACACATGTACATACATGTATATAGAAAGATATACAAGTTTCAAGACCACGCTCACTCGATCCAACTCTCCTTCTCCTCTCTACCGCGCCTTTGTAACGTCTGAGCAATTTGTCTCACGTGTCCGCCCCAGCGCGAATAAGCCAGACTCTCCGTGACTCCTTATTCTCTCCTGTCCTCGATTTTCATAGCTTCGAGAGCAACAGGGACATACCTACTGGAAATATCTCGATTAATCGCTGAGATGGTAAGAAAAACATTTCTTTCGCAATTTTTGTTGTCTCTCGAATCGCGCTCTCTCTCCCTCGTCACCCCTTTTCTTTCGATAAGTAGGAAAAGATCGATTCGCGTGACGCCTTTTCGGGCTTCCTACCCGGCGCGTAAGAAACGAGAGCCGAACGATGCAACAAGATCTTTTTGGAATCGCGTTCGGAGACAGAGAAAGGGGATCGCGTGTTCCGCCTTTTTCACGGAGCACGGTCACGCGAGATAACTTCTCGATTCCTATCAAATGGTAGAAAGAGTGAGAGAGAGAGGAAGAATATATGCAGGCAAGAAGGTAGACAAGCGAGACGACGAAAGATCGATGGCCCAACTAGCAAATCCATTACGAATCTTTTAAATCTGGCCACCGGTGGTCGTTTCAGGGGGATCGCGTGCTCCCACAGTTCCTTAAATCACTGGTCAATTGCTCCGTGGGCGTGTTCCCCACGTGGTATTATACGACGATACACCTGACGGTGATAAACCACGAGAGGCGCCGCACGCGTCCGAAAACGCTTAATCATCCAACTTGATCGTCCAAAGACTTTACGGCATAGCATTTGAAAGAAAAAAAACAGACAAGAACCAAAAGAACAAAAATATCCATCAATTTATCTCCAATAAATTTATTCAAAATGTACGACACGTACGAGAGTAAAAATAAATCTCGTCGATACACTGGGGCGGCTGTTGTTTTTATAGCCTTTCATCTATTCCTCGCGAAATAACGGCTCAATATACAAGACGAAGAGTTGGTACGGACAATAATACCGATACGCCTCCGGAATCTTACAAAGTTTATAACTTACACGTATATTCAGTGAAAATGTTATATGTACGACGCGAGGCGGACGTCTCAGTCTTTTGACCGCCTCGCTCGTTTCTCGAGTAATTGTCAGGGTAGAAATGCATGCCGTGTGAGATCGCGCGCGTGGGTTATTTATCGCGCGAAGCTGCATACGCGACCGGGCGCGAGGTGAGTATATTACATTAACGTGTACTATTACTAAACTCCGATGGGAGAGAAAGAGCGGTAGATGGACAAGTTTATATGAAATTCATAAAGAAGATAAGACGGATTGAGCCGGATGAGAGAGGCGAACGACTTTATATCCACACACACACAGGCATATGTATATATATATGGCTACGTATGTACCATTGGAGAGTGAGAAACTCACGTAGCATGACGGAGAGACTCTACGGGCATATCGGTTAATCGTAAACCCATCATTAGTGTCGATACCAAGCTCTCGAACGATATATTTTCCGTTCACCGCCCCGCGAAACTTTCAATATCCCGCGGGTAATTAATCGCTTCGGCTCTCATGTATCACACATATACGTATGATATGTGTGAATCAGGTTTATTGAATCGATATCCTCGCTTCGTCTCTCTTTTTTCCCCCGGGGGGAGGCCCTCGTGCCATTATAGGAAAAAAAGAGAAAGAGAGAGGGAGATCGTAGAGATAAAAATTCGATAAATCCTTGTTCATGGCGTTACGTCTCTCGTTGTTGTCTCGCGTCTCCGAGTAAAAGTGGAAAAACGTTGATTATGATAATAACAATATTTATCGTTAGAAAGGTATAATTATCGGTGATTATAAGAAAAATGTTCCGATCAATTTCTTTTTCATGCTGGACAATTAAGGTACGTGGTTTTAACAGAAATCTATCCATCTTGTGGATAAACAATTATAGCACACGTGAGATGATTTCGCACGGCGTCGAGCGCACGTGCGCTAATTTATTAATAAACCTTCGTGATCCGGAGGTTGAAATATAAATAGTCTCATCGTGGTTGATGCGTTTCCCGTATATAACACGTAGAGACTCGCTCCGCGTAGATATAAAATCATAAATGACGATCGCGCGATATTCGCCAAAGTTCGGACGATCGTTATAAACGTCTCGATCTCGAGGATTAACGTCGACGATAAGTTCGAAAATTTATATATACATCTATATTTCGAAGCTCTCGGTCCATGAGCAAAATCGCTCTTTATCGTCGATTTTAGAGGAGAGGAAAAGGCCTCGAAGAAGAAATTAGCGCAAGGAGCCAACGGCAAACGGATCGAAGCGTTGCCTCGAATCGACTTTACGACTCGCGACAAGTTTAACGAGAGCGCGTTTGGCAGAGATTTACTCCCTCTTGAGTTACGAATATAAATATACATTAAAAGATACGTCCGCGAGCCGAAGAGGAGGCGATTTTGCCGCGTGCCGTGAATACGCGCGGCGGACACAAGGAAATTCTGCAACGAGCCCCCGTTAATTATTGTTGTCCAGTCGCGAGTGCAACGCTCGCGCGTCCGACTGGTGGCAGCAAAATCAAAAAGTCTTTACGCTCGCCGAGACGAGTGGTGGCAGTACGAGAGAGACAGAGATAGACCGAGGCAGGGAGAGGAGGGGGTGTAAATCGTGAGTAAATCAAGACAGGCTGTACGCTGTACGGAGAAGCGGTCGGTCATCTGTCTTCACTTATACACACGGTGCGCCGAGCTGCTGAGCCTAGAAGGCAATGCACCGAGGGAGATGCGTCTCTTTCTCTCTTACTCTTTTACTCTCTCTCGTAGCGATTCACTCTCCTGGTATAAGGACGTGTGCGCGCGCGCGCGATCTCTTGTAATATTTAATACGCGAGGCGTTATCTCCTTTGCTCCGCTGGATGCGCGCGTGTGTTGATTAAACTGCGAAACAGCCTCGGGCTAAACAGTCACCCGTGGCTTTTACACGTGTAAACTCCGTCCCACGCGAACATACTCGACAGACGCTCGGTGACAGCAAAGCGAGAGAGAGAGGGTCATTCTTTAGTGTTGTAATTCGAATTAACATCGCCTTAATGCACACCGTTCAACGAGATTTATACATACCTACCTATACGACCATTACGTAGCAATTGAACGCGCACGTACGCGACATCGTCGCGGCGCGATGAAATTTGCTTGAATTATGATATTGTTCGAAAATTTATCGTAATCGAAATAAAGAAAAACGTAGGATGCGAGTGTGCGTAGCCCGGAGGAGGTAAGAATATATTTACGCGTTCGATGAATACGAGGGATAAACGCGCGCAGATGCATAAACGCTGATAGGGTGCACCGACCTCTACGGGCGCATATAAGCGCACCCCGACGTCGGCTATATTTATACGTGGGCACGCGCGCGCATCACACGCTAATTCCTCGTGATAAATCTCGATGCGCCTTTTCCCGGGCTAATTACTCCAGCTCGTTGGGCGCAATAATAGCGGGACCGACCGAGACGAACGGACCGCGCGCATAGCGTTAACATCGTGCAAAACAACGCGATTATATATATGTAGGTATACGTGTAATATATACCAGGGGGGGGGGGGCGCACTGACGGCGTAAACCGCGAGATATTACAACAGAGCGCCGCGATTTTGCTATTACCCATCTATCCTCCTACTATCTCCGGTGCGTATACGTAATACCAGAATTTCCAAGTTCAAGTACCTTCTCCCCCCCTCTCTCTCTCTCTCTCTATTCGCATTAGTAACGCCTGACGCTATTTCTTATCCGATGGCGCTGCGTCAGTGCGTGTAGTTATTGAAACCTCAAGCACGACACGTATAAACGTTACATTTTAACCAGAGTAGAGATTATCGACTGTTTTAGATACGACGCGATACCTTATCGTATACGAGAATATTTATGATAATTGATTCGGTTCGAATAAGTCCCACCAAACTCAATTTGCAAGTCAAATCGATTCTTTGTCTTGTATTTTTTGTTCGAATGGGACGATCGTTAAATAACGATTGGAGGATAATAACGGTGTTAGACAAAATAATGTCGAGGATCTTGGTTGTTACGCGACCGGTTCTTCCTGAATACTCTCGAGGATTAACATCCGCGGATCTAATATTCTTAACATTCTTATTCCTAATCCGTCCTTTCAGAGGACTTGGCATCGTTTTGTTCGTTCCGGCTCGCGACCGTAACCTTCCCTCTTGGAATATAATAGAGGTAGCCCGTTTGCTACTGCAACGATCTTATATATACAGGTATAAGCAGGTATACAGCGACGCGAGGAAATGAGAAGAGCGAGATGTTTTGGGGCGTGAAGAAGGCGCTAACGAGACAGTTGAGATCCGAGATGAATGAAGAACGCGCGAGTAAGGATGTAGAACGAAAAAGGAGCGTGAGATGAGGGGAGGGGGGGGGGAGGAAAGCGACGTTTCTCGTTGCCCGAGGAGTGAAAAGAAATGTCCGGGAGGAGCTCGACCTCGCGTAGCTTTTTTTTATCTCCTGTAACGTATTAGCGAGATACAAGGAGGTACGGTATGGATGCGGTAACAGGTTATTTGCTCAGCGAGAGCAGCCCCCTCAGGCTGGCTTTTTTTATTTTCTCCCCCGGTACGAAAAAGCCGACGAAGGGAATACCCGGGAGAGAACGCTTTCGCTCTCGTCGCTTCCCCGATGCCCGAACGACCTTCGCGCCTCCGCGCCTCCACCAGGTGGTTCTCGTCGTACCAGAGAACCAAGAGTTAGTTTCTGGCCCGCTCCGTGTCTTTTATATATACGTCGCATCGCATTTGTGTCGCGAGAGTCTAAAGATGTCAAAGATTTTCACACGCGTCTGAAAGCAGCGTCGAACGGCGCAATTAACGTTCGAGGCGAACCGCAAAACGTCGCGACATCATCGTGTTTTCCTTGATGAGTTTAGAAGCGCCCGCGCGCCACCGGTCTTACGCGCATCCCGGAAAAACTCTCTCGACCGGCCACCTATCGTACACACACACACACACACACACACATGCACACACTCGCCTTTCGAAACCCGAAGAGACGCGCATCGTCCATCTCTTCGGGATGGGAAAATTGCGAGAAAACGTTTATCTAGCCGATGTTTATCCGAGAGAGGTTGGTGAAAAAGAATCCAATAAGAAAAGTTACTCATTGTATCTCGTAGGTATCGCCGCGAGGCCGTGAGCCAAAAGCAATTCAGGACGATTAGATCTTCTTTTGTTCGTCTTGCAACTCTCGTTTCTCTCTCGCCGCACGGAATACGAATATAGGATTTATTTACTCGGAAGATTCGTTCGTGCGTGACCGCACCAACGAATGATCGGCTCGATAGGTATATACTTAGTACGAGAAGAGAGAAGCCCATCGGCATGACCAACCGCAAATCTCGTGCAGCGAAGGAGGAGGACTAGGAGAGTGTGATTTGAATTTATCGTTTCCGGGGGTTGTTTCCATCGGCAATATAATAGATCTATATACATATTTAAACGTATACATACGTATATGTCTGTGAGTATCAACCGAGGACTATATATACGTAATAACGCGGATAGTTGAAGAAACAAACAGAGGAAGAAATATTCGATCGACGCGATTGACGCGATTTTTTTTGTCTCTCGATAATTCGAAGCGTAGCCCAAAGGCAAAGAGAAAAGATGGTGGTGCATGTTATTCCGATAGATGGACACGGGCAACGAAATAGCGGACCTCACGGAGAACGAATAAGAAGAATACTATGTTAGAAGTATGTGCGCAATAGTTTGATTGCATAATGACGCTCTGTGGACGAGCGTGGGTTTGTTCCATCTCTCTCTCTCTCTCTCTCTCTCTCTCTCGTAGAGATCCTCGCGCGCATCTGCACGAAGCCGCGCATCACTGGCTGTACCGAGGTACACGCAACGAGTACACGCATAGGCGCTCGCGCGCGTATTACGATGAAAAAATTTACGCGACGACACACGAAGCGAATCCCAGCGCGCGATTAAACGAGACTCGTATGACGAATTACGCCTCTTGCGAGTCCGCGTTAAAACACACGTTGCAACAACTCTCGTTATTCGCAATTATTTATCATTTTCACGTACTTGGAAGGCAAATACATTGTTACGTTACCGACTTATTTCCTGTCAATTAAGTCTCAACGATCGTCTATAATTCGTTTTCTTTATTTCTTTCTTTTCATAAAATAATAATTGATTATTATTCCGGTCGTTAAATTATTATAAATGATTTATCGTTGGCGAGCGATGAGCATCTTTGTTCGTAATCTGCCAGCGCGAGAGGGACTCGACCTCGTTGCGCTCATTGCGCCAATTAACAAAACGAGCCAACGAGCCAATAAGTGACTTTCTGCCCGAAGAGTAGAGAAAACAAAAGGACGGAGAGAGAGCGAGGAAGAGGGAAGAGACGAGAAAGAATAAGAGAGCGGTAGAGCAGGAATTGAAGAGGTTCTGAGAAGAAATCGAGGCTCCTTGCCCGATGCCAAAGAGAGAGAGAGAGAGCGAGAAAGAGAGTAAGGGCAGGGGGGGGGGAGAGAGAATCTCGAAGCTAGCGCTATCTCTCGCGTATGAAATTCTCTCGAGGTCTGGGTCGGAACGATCCCCGCGGGGACCTGTTGCCTCTCTCGGTGCATCCGAGTCTCTACTCGGTTCTTGGTGCGAGGACACCGACCAGGGCCGCGGGCGGGAGATACGCTCGCAAGTACTTCCAGTGAAGTTGGCTTACAGAGAAATCTCATACGTATATATATCGCTCGCCAAGACTTATATTCCCTCATAATTTTCTTTTTTTCTTTTCGTTTGGATGCCTCCACTATTCCCTAGAGCACGTATATACAACTATCTACGATCGATCGCGTAATTGCGGACGAGCTCGGATTATACCCCGATATTTATCCAAACTTTGTAAAAGTCGGTCGTGATTCGAGAATCGATAATAAAAACTACCTCATTCGATCTCGATTCCTCAATGGATTCCAGGTGTGTATGTATATGTATATATGTGTCTATATGATCGTTCCAGCTCGTTAACTCGAGTTATATTAGAACGCGGCTCAATCATTTCATATCGACTTATAAATCGATTCCGGCTACCGACGTGTCGTGATTAGTGTTCTGGTGTTTTTCTTTTTCTTTTTCTTTTTCATTTTACCGCTACAATTATTCATAATTATTTCATCGTAAATAAATGTTCAATGTCAACGTTATCGTCAATGAGAAATATATACGGAGAAAGGGAGATAGGTAATGCGAAATGTTTCGGTGAGTCTGTTGGTGGAGCGACGTGGTCGCGTTGCTATACCTAACGTATCGGAGTGCGCAGCGGTAAGCGACTCGAGAGTGATCAGATAGTCTAATTGGTTCGCGAGAATACATTTAACCGTTGCAATCTACTGTTCGCCACGATTTCGTAGCCAACCCCCTGTGCGGCAAGACCGTTCGTTTCGTTACACCGAGATAATTACACGATTTCATTCGACTTTTTCTTCTTTCGATTATTCTCGGGAAATATTCCAGATGTAACACCAATTATCGCACAAAATGCGTCGCTGCGCCAAACGAGCTTCTCTTCTACAATATTGCGGAATATTCCCTTTTCGGCTTATCTCGCGGTAATTTAAATGTAAATCGCGTTTGCCGTAAAAATTTATCGTTGCCGGTTTACACAGACGCGAATACTTCTCGCACGCGTGAAAACGCGCCTATAACTATACACGTACTTGCGGTAAACTAGCACCACTTCTCAACCTCCTTGGTGACGTTCAATTTATGTGTCCAGGTTCGTTATATTTTCTTGTATAAAGTCTAGCAACGGGTTGGAACCTTCCACCTCTTTTTTTTTCTTTTCATGTTGCATTCTCGTTAGAGTACAAAGACGGTCAGTCAGTCCAGAAGACGAGAACGAGGGAACGAGTGAGAGGGAGAGAAACCGACAGAGAGAGAGACGAAGAGGTTCTGGAGTTGGTCTTAAACTTCGACTTATATACAGTGAGTAACAAAAATATTCGGACACCACGGTATATCGGTATAAATCATTATGTACCGCAGTTATTTCTGAAAGAAAAAAAATTCTTTTTTTAGTCAATACATTATTGATATTTGTTAATAATAATATATCATAAAATTATTTTTGTCAATAATCTGTAGATCTTTTTTTGAACATTGTATAGAATAATGCACGATTTTCGCGCAACAAAAATATTCGGACACTTATCAGAAATGGGTGCATTTTAAATTATTAATAACCTTTAATACTTAGTGGCATATCCTTTTTGATCTTCCACGTTTTTCAGACGTTTTGGCATATTTGAAATAATTTTGTTCAAATAGTCTGCAGTAATTTGTTGCCATTCTTCCTGCAATCTCGTCTTTAGTTCATCTTTCGTACGTGGATGTGATGAACGAACTCCCTGGTCCAATTGTTCCCATAGATTTTCTATGGGATTTAAGTCCGGAGATTGAGGTGGAGGATGCAACACTTTTGGACAATTATATAACAGATATTCCTGTACAATTCGCGCTTTGTGCTTCGGATCATTGTCTTGATAAAATTTGAACGTTCTTTCAATCCCCATTTGTGTAGCACTCTGTATCTAAGTGTCTTTCAATAATTGAAGGTATTTGTTTTTATCCATAATACCGTCAATAAAAACTAATTTTCCAACACCCGCAGTAGAAATACACCCCTAAACGAGTACACTCCCGTTTCCGTGCTTGAACGTAGCACGTAAATTTGTTGGTCTCAGCTCTGTATTGGGTTTACGCCACACCATAGCTCGTCCATCGGACCCAGAAATGTTAAATTTGCTTTCGTCACAAAAGATCACGTCATTCCACCATGATTCATCTTTGCTGCCGAATTCTTTTGCGAATTGCACACGTTTACGTCTATTGATCTCGTTTATAAAAGGTTTTTTCCTGGCTACTCGACCATGATATCCATTTTCTTTTAAGATATTTCTAATCATTTGTGGATGAATGTCTTTCCCAGTGTTTTGAGACACTTCAGCCGCTAATTTTGGAGCACTTAATCTCGGATCTTTTTTAATTTTTCGCACTATCTGTCTGCAATCTGCTTCGGTCAACACTCTTGGTCGGCCTTTCTGCTTCACAGATTCAATGCGATCTTCACGTTTAAATCTTTTTATAATGTCTGCAACAGTACTCTTACTTAAATTTAACAATGCACCAATTTCCCGATAAGATTTTCCCTTCGCTTGGTGGAAAATTACGAGCTGTCTTATATCAAAAGAAGTATTTTTTGTTTTGCGGGGCATCTTTGCTCACGATCGACGTAAAACTGGTGAAAATTTTATTAAACAGCATTATGAAGTCTGGCTACACATACATTGTGTTTGTAAACATTCATTGGAGGTCGATTGCTGAGACATAGAACATATTCCTTACAATGTATGTTGAGTGTCCGAATATTTTCGTTGCGTGAAAATCGTACATTATTCTATACAATGTTCAAAAAAATACCTACCGATTATATATAAAAATAATTTTATGACATATTATTGTTAACAAATATCAATAATGTATTGACTAAAAAAAGAATTTTTTTCCTTTTAGAAATAACTGCGATACATAATGGTTTATGCCGGTATACCGTGGTGTCCGAATATTTTTGTTACTCACTGTACATACACGCTACATTTATGATTCAAGAGGCGTGGAAACTTTGTTCTTCGATAAGTACGACGCAATTTATTTTTCATGCAAAAATCGTGCGTATAAGAAATTCTTATCGATTATCGCTATTAAATGATGAAAAAAAAAGATTGAAAGTGATCAACGATTATTTTTCCCTGGAAGCAACGTCGACGAACTTTTTGGCGATACGACGAAAGATTGATTGATTGATTGATTGATTGATAGATTTATTTTATACCCTAGCAAGCTATGGGGACAGAGTGTCCGTTTAGTGGACTTTGCAAACTTGCATTTGCAAAACCACAATGTGAGCAAAAACATGTAATTAAACATAATATAAAAAGAAAAAAGGAAATGACAATAATAATAATAACAACAATAATAGTAACAAATCTAATATACTAATAATATTATAATCAATATAAAAGAAAGAAGAAGAAAGAAAAAAGAAAATAGTATTATACAAAGCAAAACAAGGAAAAAACTTAACAAAAACCTCAGAATTTAAAAATTAAGAGCAGAAAGACAGAGAGAGAGAGAAACACACACACACGCGCGTTTCTTCTCCGACGTGCGTGACTCACGCTCGTTTATCCCGCGTTTCGCTCTCCACGCGCCCGCGTTTTATATCGACGCGCGTACGAGACTGAAAATAACCGCGGGCACCGATAACTCGCCCGAATTTATCCGGATCGAGAAGCGAAAAGTAGAACGATTGACAATGACCGAGCTCTCTTCATAGACTTATCCTCTCGTGTCTAAAATCGAACCGGACCGGCGTATACAGACCGTGACGGAATCGCGTCACGAGAAGACGTTTGCCGTGCGCCCGACTCAATTCGCCATTTAATTCTCGAAAGATACAAAGGGCGCTATTGTTTTATCATTTGCAATTGGTTAAACAAACATCCGGACCGGTCGAGCGTCCGAGTTTACCGGGATGCTCGCGCCGATTGCGATAAATTCGGACGAAAGATTATATAAATGCGAAATTTCGTAGAGTGGAGGAACGTGATGGGTGATGATGAAAAGTTGCGAAAGGACGAACGATAGGAGAGATTTAGCGTGAGTTGAAAATAGCTCGGTCTGCCTCGTACGTCGAATTGACACGTAGGTGCATACGTATGAATTGGGAGCGAAAAAGAAGAGGGGGGGCGGAGGAGAAGGAGGAGGGGCGTACAGTACGCCACTTTCGTGCCATCGACGTCGTTCGGTCCAGAGTCCAGAGAAACGCGGCGGGTGTACCTATATACACATCGATAGCCAAAACAATCCAAAAATATATTTCGACAAAACGAACGTCCCGATTTTTCTCATTGTTACGATCGTGTCATGATCGAAATGAAGCAACGTCGTGAAATCAAGAATTATGCGAGGTACGACGAGAAAAAAGAAATATATATGGGATCCAGTGAAAAAATAAATATTCGAACGGTACAAATGACTGCCGTTGGCGCACCGAGCGCTTGGGCACGAATTGATGCGGAGGGGTGGGGGAAGAAGCCGCTTCATTGTCACTCAAGAGCACGCGGCGCGTGAGTCGTTGCATTGTGCAGCGCGAATGGCCACCTCACGGAGATTCGGTACAATATGGAATACCAATTGATACTTGTCTCGTGTGTGCCCGCTACATGTGGGTTCATTCTCGCCGCACGGGAAAGATGAATCGTTCCAAGTACGAGCCTGGCAATGGTGGGAAGAGGTGGGGGAGGATTGAATGATCATGAACGCTGAAGAGGCTTTGTTCGTCGCTCCTCTTTTATTTATTTCTTTCTTTCTTTCCTCTTTTTTCCCTTCTTCTTCTTTTTTCGACAATTATCATTGTGCGACTTAATTCGAGAATTATTATTCAAAGATATTAAAATGATAGTACGAATAATTTATTCCGATCGAGACGCCGATGCTTGGACGTTTAACGAATCGGTCGATGAAGAAGTGTGTTTTTGCACGCGTGACGTAGGAATTATTAAGGCGAGAGGGAAAGAAAAATGATCGAGTACGGCGATGAAAAATGCGAGATGGTGAGTCATGGTGTGTGTCGAGTCGCAAACGCCCGCGGAGAAAGCTCTCTTTTTCCGTCACCAGTATGCGCGCGCGTTCGCATTATTGCGCGTCGCGAGTGAGAGACAGATATGTGTACCAACCCGTTTGCATAAATGCCCACGCGTCTTTTTCTTTTGTTTCGACACTTGTCGAATAGCTACTTGAATGATAAACCAGGCGCGGTTTTGTAGATGAAAAAACCAAGCTGTATGTAAATCTTGGAACGAGAGAGAGAGAGAGAGAGAGAGGCAAAGGAATACGAAACGTTGGGAATGAAAAATCGCGACCGACGATCGATGCCGCCCGAGAGTGAAAATTCGACGATCGTATATTATACGTGAATTACGAAAGCTAGACATTGCTGCGAAGCGCTCAACGACTTACACACGTGCGAGGCGACTTCCGGCGTCAAAACAAAAATCACGGCGACAACTTCCGTCGATGCATCGAGAACGATGCTTTGGCTCCCAACTTGAATTAATGAAGATTCTCAACACACCCGCGCACATGCTTTCTCTCTCTCTCTCTCGATCGCTCGCGGGAGACTCTTTCGGGACTGGAAGCACGTGACGATTTTTTTAAAATCACCACGAAGCTAGATCGTGTCGACGATAATGAGAACCGGAATCCAAACGTTTTTTTTCTTTTCCTTTTTTTTCTCATGTTCCTCGACCATTTCCAGAAGCGATACCCTCCCGACCGACGATCCTACCGAGACACTCTCGCGTGTGGTTTCCTCGTTTTTTTTGTTTCGCTCCTCCTCGTTCTCTCGCCCAGAGTCATCTTCGTTAGTGTACGTATAAGAGTAATTTGATAATATTATGTCCGTTTTTACCGCTCGGAAACGGTCTAATGCGAGCGCAACCGGGCGGGGGGAGGGTAAGCCCATAAAATTCCGAGAAGGAGGGTCGCACGAAGAGAAGAAGCACGACAGTGGCACGGACATCGTCATCTCGAAAGATGGTCCTCTTCTACTTGAAAATTTACGTACATACAGCCCCCCGTAGTTCTCTTTCGTTAATGCGCTATACGTTACACTTTATCGAACCCTCTTAAGACGCTACTTTGGACCGAAAAAATCGATATAAACCGACACAAAGAGGAGATAATCTTGAATATTCGAAATTTTATTTATTTCGACTCGAACGTCGTTGCTCGACGTAGGACAGTAATAAATAAATGGAGAAATAAATAAACATATGTCGTGGTGTAGGTTTGGTACATACGAGGAGAACGACTGGCATATATTATTAGGTAGTTGTGGGTCAGAGTACCTAATACCATACATACGCCCAGTGCGGTCGTGTGTCGCGCGCTACACGAGGCGAAGCACTCACCGAGTCAGCGACGTCTGTACCCGCGTCTGCTCAGGAAACGGTCCATTACGCCGATCAGACGCTCGACCGTTCTCCACTCTCTTTCTCTCTCTTTCTCTCGCGCGGCGATCTCTGCGCGTGCGGAGGACAAGTATAAAGCAGGAGAAGCAGCGAGACACCGAAGCAGCCGGAGTAACTTGTTAACACTCGAGTAAGCCAAATAAGCTCGACACTCACTCGTAGTCGCGTCTTTCGCGAATTGGATCCTGCCGACCGATCTTACGAACAAATTTAATCCATTTATTGGATCGACGACCAGATTTCAAGAATCATATTAATAATTATTACCTAGTCTTTTTATTTTTCGCTATCTCGGGGCAAAATTTTTTAGCACTTTACCGACGACCGTCTGGTCCACGGTTCGTCGATCGACCTAATTCGATCCAGACAGTCTCTCGGCACCGAAGCTTTTTTTGCTCATACATAATACGTCGCATACGGTACATTCGTCGTCGACTTTTTCACCCGGCAGATGTTTCACGAAGGATTCTCGGAAATTTCGGGACACTTTTATCACGTACGATCGCCATCCGATGGCGCCCTAGCTCGATTAATCATCATCGGTTATTAAAATTAGCGGTGATTTACGAAGCGTGATTTGGGCAGAAACATTTTGTATATTATTGTCGTGATGCGCGAAGCACGTGGGTCGAAAACGTGGGAGAAAATTTATCCTATAGTCTTCTAGGCGTCGAGACCGATAAGAAAATTATCTCGTCCTATCTCATCGGGTGTCTTCGTGTCCGAAAAATTGCCGAGTCTCGCGCGCTATGTATACAAAAACACGGTTACTAAATATACACGAAGCGCGTCTACCTGTGACTACTCGGGAGATGTTTGCAGTCTGAAGATAAAAAAAAACATACGCGAGATGATAAATAATCTCAAAGCCAAGAAACATTTTTCTTTTCCTTGAATTTTATCGTAAAAATATCCCCACGAATCTCGATGCAACGAGAAGAAGTACAGGATTGAATGAAAATGCATTTCGAGGCTAGAATTTTAACGAGAGAGAACCGAAATACATGAAGAAAAGAGAACAAAAAAAGCAAGCGTGAAAATGTTTAAATGCGTGCGCGGCATTTTCCCGTTTGATTATTTTATAGCGTGTGTAAATGAGATACGTAGCCACCTCGTGTATCGGGGTACGAAATTCATCATAGTAGAGAATTGCGCGTACCCTGCGGTGATAAATATTCAGATCTCGTTCGCGATCGGCGTTGCGGAGGAGTCGACACAACTCCCCGCGGCGAAATGCCACGACACCGACGCCGCGCCTGCCGATCGCGCCGATCCTTCTTGTGCCCCGTTCCTCCTTCACCCCTGTTCGCCCATACACAAGGAGAGGCTACGCACGTTTTACCGAAAGTGCTTGCTATGCGCGTCGCAACGAGGAACGTAAGAGACTTTGCTACTCGTACGGTAACTCCGTTAACGCACGCTCGTTGCCTTCGTGGTCAACGTTTGTTCCGAACTAACCACAGCGAGAAAAAGACTCCTAACCTTCCCTCGCACCATACCGCACATAGCTCTATTCATCGGAACATGGGCAGAACCATTTGGGGATAGTTTAACGAGCAGCTAGCACGCCAGCGATGGTGACAGATTTTCAATTCGTAGAATATGATGGTTTTTAGTTGATTTTCGATCGTTCATTCGAACGAGAGGCTTACGAAGATTCTCGCAACGACGACTCTCTTTCGACCACGTATTTTTCACTGTTAATGGGCTCTCTCTCTGTCTTCCTTGGTGTCTGTTGAGCAAGACGGTATTTGTACAGGCTCGGAGGTCTTGTCACCTATCGACGACAGATTTTCGCGCCTCGCTGTCTCTCTCTCTTTCTCTCTGCCACCCTCTTTCCCGCTTTCCCCGATGCACAGCGATACACGGAGAGAATTTATTTTTTTTTCTTTCAACGTGTACACTCCCGTATAGAAAGTACGGCGATGAAACGAGGGAGCGAGGACGTTCATCGGGATGAAATAAAAACAGCACGGTCGGAGCTCATCCCTCACTCTCTATCTCTCTTTTCCTTCGCATCTCGAGCTGCCGCTGGTGTTCGGAGTAGACAAGCCCAGCACACGGTAGAATCAGCCATCTGGCTTTGGCGCGAGCCACGCAACAATCTCAAGATCGTCGCGTCTCGAGCCAGCTTGCCAGAGCCGACTACGAGCTTGTGCAGCATCGCGTCGCTGTGGTGCAACGAGGCGCACGTGTTCTCTATACAAGACGCCTGTCTATACCACGGTATACGATCTTCCCGAGTGTGCTGCACCTCGAATCTCGACAGTCGCCTCGACACGCTCTCCTTTTTTCCCCCTCCCTCAAATCTATACACGTTTTTTTTTCTTACCTTTTTTCTATACGTTCTCACGAAGGAAGTCATTCGTTTAGAAAATCCCAAACGGATTCTAGCTTCGATTATAAATATAGAATTTAAATATTGCGTTGAGATTTCGATGATTTTGATTTTATAAGATTGTCTCGAAACTACCGAGAGACTGGTGAGAATAAAAAAAAAACGTAAGAAATCTGACGCCTACTAAAAATGAGCTCACGAAAGAGCGAGTGCAGAAGGCCCGAAAGGAAGGGGTGGGAGGGAGGGAGGGCTTTCAAGTGTAGCTCTCTAGTGACTTACGACCCCTTTGTTCGTGCTGCTGTTGCTGCTACACCATTCGCGAGCACAACGAAGCATTTTTCTACACGTACGAGACTTCGTATGAGATCAGACACGGGGGCGACTCGCCTTATTCTTATTCTTTGCCCTCCACCCCCCTCCTCCTACAACACTATCGCACGAATACTTGACGATTTTTCGTGGCTTTTGCTTCTCTTCCTTTTTTCTTCTCGCTTTCTTATTATTCAAAGCCAAAGCCGTGACAGAGAGGAGTAGGCGAGAGAATATTAAAAATAAAAATTGTAGGGGGGAAGCAAAGACGGATAGAAGAGGAATCCTCCACTGGTCGCGAGACCAGTTTCTGTGGTCAAGAAACTGTCTGCCAGTCCCCGGAGAATCCTCTCTCTTGATATTTTTCTCTTTTACTCGCGAGATACGTTCAAGAGAAACCGAAGAGGATGACACAGAGAGAAAGAGAGAGAGAGAGGAACGTGCATCATGGATCGCTCGCACTAAGTGGAGAGCCAACTCATTTCAATCCGACTGCAAACACTCTTATACTAAAACCTTTCGAGAATACTCGTTTTATTTGCCATCTCTCTCTCTCTCTCTCTTCCAATTTTTGTTTTTCCCCCCATCGTAGTTAACGGAGAGATTAAGCGAAGAAAAAGCTAAGTATATTCCTCTTGTCAACGGCATAATCCGAGGGTTGATGCGAATCATAAATAGGCAAATTATTATTTACCGAGTGATCAAGGATGTTAAATCGTACTTTGAGAAATCATCCGGAAATATTATTTTTAATTTACAAAGTCGTGTCACCGGAAACGTTGTCGACCAATTCCTCGAGACCACCCAACCTTCGCGTACGTGTCATCCTCCCGCGGCGAACAGCAAACAGAAACAAGAGGGAGGGAAACGCACAGGGTGAAAAGAAAGTAGATACACACGTTTTTCTCGAGGAAAAAGTCCTTTGGGAGTAAGAACGGATATGGTCGTTCTGGTGGTGTAAGCCGATTATCATGGGCGGGGTTGACACCCTTCCGGCATCCACGACAAGCTTTTTTCCCTCCCTTCGATACAACCTGCTCTCTGGGACATTATACGAGATTATTCGACGAGAACTGGACCCAAAATATAATTCCACCCTCTCTCGATATGCAGAAGTCTTCGGATTAAACGCGTGAAAGGAAGTCACGGATAATCCGGTCTCCCTTTTTTCATGACGGAAAATATATATACCGGTCTGAGATTTTTTTAAATAACTCTCGAGTAACACGTGTATGGGTATTAGATATACATGAGTATATATGTACTTATATATATACTTTATTCATATTACTAAACAACACATTTTATGACGACAAAAAACGTGACTCTTTAGTTTTTTTCCGATTCTTTTTTCTCATAGATTTCTTCTCTTTCGCCTTGGCGAACGCGTATGAGAAACGTAGCTATATCTAGTTATGGTGTACTGTTTCCCTACACCCATGGGACTCGGTAAGTTCTCAAAGTCTGGTACGCACCGTCCATTTTTCTCCCCTTTCTCTCATCCGCGAGTTCTCAAGATTTATGGGACATTCGGGCGAGCGATGGAACGAGGCACTCTTGAGAAAGCACGCTCGGAACTTTCAACGGTTCTTGTAATTTTTTCATTAAAAAGAAACAACAACACTGTCGCGTTCGCGGCAAATTAACTCTCGGAGATTTCGGTAAGATCGGAATGAAAAATTGTAGGAAAAAATATACTTTGATTAAAATAAGATTTCTTTTTTTCTGTTTTTTTTTTGTTTTTTTCTTGTTTTATACGAAAGTCCCCCCGGAATTCTTACAGCGTTTCGAGTCATCTGCGATGGCACAGATGATACGCTGAAGGGCGTTGAAGGGAGAGTTCGGCGGTGTCAGCCACGCGGCAAAGGATTCTGGAACGTGTTTTTCGTTATAGTAATATATACGACCGGGGGAGAGAGTACAGTCACAGAAATGACGAATAAAAAAAACACGAGGGAGAATGAGAAAGGGGAGGGGGGGTGGATGCTGTAATATATCCCAGAGATCGTATCGAGAATAGAATTAATTAGCTCCCCGGATCACTCGTCGACAAGACGTGCTTTAATTTTTCCAATACTTACAAAAAATTAATCAAGTTTGAAAATTAGAAAAATAATGATTCGTGTTTTGCCGAAAAAAAAGAAGATAAAAGAAAGAAACGCGTATGAAAAATGATTTCATCGCATTATCAGTTTTGCTCGAGCTCTCCCGTATCTCGTTAAGCAGTAACCGCGAGACAGATATGCGAAAAGTCTGCTTTCGTTATGCTCGTCGTAGCGATTTAATTTCAAGACGTTCATTCGTTACGCTATGCTGAATAACCGTCGCCGGGCTCCATTTTTGTTTCTTCCTTTTCTGTTCCATGTACGCGTGTACGGGGATGCACGCAAGGAACTCGCCGCTAATTCCTCGGCATGATAATATATTCGCGCCCGCTAGATAGTCTCGTATGTGTCTGTGTGTGTGTGTGTGTGTATATGCGCGGTGGAATGGTACGAGGCGTAATTGCGTATCGAACCGGAAACGGCGAACGCGCGCGCGGGCGCGCGATTCTCTTCCTACCAGGTCCGTACCAGGCTCGAGACCATTTAATACATGTGTATATATATAAATATATATGCCTGTGTGTATGGGTGTGTATACATATATACAAGAGTATACAAGCGAGATACCGTGTACAGTTTATGCGGCATACACCCCAACAGTCCCGCGATCCACGTACGTCCGCTCGGAGATTACATAATGCATTTCGTATCCTGCAGTCGGGAGAATTCTAATGCGGATCTAATGCGGATCTGACGATGCTTCTTATTCTTTTCTTGCCCATAACGCATGCCGTATGTCCGCAACGAGACGGAACTATTACGAGATAACTTCGTGTATCTGTTTAAATTGTTTGGATAATGGATGATAAATTGTAGCGGAGACTCGAACAGACGGAGAGAGTCTCGCGTATACGATTATGGATCGAGTATCTTATCTCTGTTTCTTTCCGTCAAATTCGTTATACGTATTTAACGCGAAATTTATATTACAACGCGTTTCAAACTTCGCGGTAGAATTACCTATTCGTGAATACAGACAAGGGGTGAGAACATAAAGCGACATAGTATACGAAATTTTATGCTAAACGACTCGAGGGTGGTCTCGCGTGTCCGAGACGCTGTTATTTAATGTCCTACGGAGAATGGGAACATGGTCCTTTCCAACGTCAGCCTAGGTAGGGCAAACTCATCACGATGGAAAAGGACCATTATTTACACGCTAAGGCTATCTATAATAGAGATATATGTGTATATATACGAGATCTGGTTCGCGGTTTAAATCGCCCACTCACCCTTTCGACGCTAAAACTCTTTTAGACGGCGGTCGAACTCAAATTTTTACCCCAAAGAAAATTCTCTTCTCTCTCTCTCTCTCTCTCTCTCTCTCTTACACACACGACCTACGTTAGATCGTTGTGGTCATTTTTTAGTGATCTTCCTAGTTTTTTGCTCCCCCCTTTTCCGAACTTGGCGCAACAGGTGCCGGAGAACCAGGCCTATGGGCGATTTAAAAGCATTCGCTGGGTCGAGTTACAAATACACGAACGCACGGAGTCACTCTCCTCCCTTTTTTTCTATCTATGACGAGCTGTATAGGTATAAGAGCGTAAGCTTCGTTCTACCCTACGGCGACTTAGAGTCGATTTATAATTTTTCAAACGACCGGCTTTCGTTTATTTTCTCAGAAAGACGTTTCGAATCGACAGAGTCCATCGACAACCGACCGAACTCGAAGATCGAGGGAGCGTCTCCTTTTTCTTTTTTTTCTTTCAAGACCGTTCGAACGAAAAGAGTCGAGAATGATCGATATTAGAGAGTTATGGAATGCCAAATTGACAAGTCTCCTATTCGAGACGAATATATACCTATGCGATTATTTAATCTTCATTTTTTTCTTATTTCTTGTTTTTTTTTTCTTCAGGATCGCACTAATGTATCATCCGCAGTGATCGAAAGCTGGACGCGGCTGTAATAACTATAGTCGAGACAGCACGAAGATGTCACCGACGAAACAGGATCGCGTTGTCGCAGGACTCTCGGTGATCCTTCTCGCGGTCTTGACAACGACGCAAGGACGATCCGTACGACTCGGTGAGTTTGAAGAATTTCATTAATTTTTTCTTTTTCAACCCCTTGAAAAATCCGGTCATTATGCAAATAATCAATGATCGTCCGACATCGTAATAATATTAAGATCCTAATTTGCCTAAATGGATCAGTGACGACATGGTGAATGGGAGAAAGAAAGAAGGAGACAGAGAGAGAGAGAGAGATTAGAAATCGTAAATAAAAAGAGTGGAGACTCTGTTGCGCGCGGCCACTCGAATAAATTGTCCCTTCGATTAGCATATAATCGCCGGGCGAATAGGGATGGTTGTGTGGTCGGCCCTCTTGTAAAACAATCGTCGCTTATCGACCGTGGCCAAGGTGAAAAGTATCGCGAGGGGCGAGGGCTAGAATGAAACAAGAGAAATAAATCCGACAAGAAAAAAGAAATGAAAAAGAAAAGAAAAACAAAGAATACAGGAGAAGAAGAAGAAGAAGAAGGAGAAGAAGAAGAAGAAGAAGAAGAAAAAGTACGATAGTCGTACCGTAGTCCGACATCTGGTCCGCAGATCCGCACTCAACACCACCTAATATATGTGTTAGTATATATATATATATAGGCAACAGACGGTAAGTCCCGTAAACAGGCAGAAGCAGAAGCAGCAGCGTTATATTCGGTACACGGGAAGTAAAGAAGGGAGTCGAGCCTTCGAGTATTCCTCGTGTCATCCTCGTCTCGCTGGCTCGAAGAAGACCGGGAAAGGGAAGAAAAAGAGAGAGAAAGAGAGTGGAGTAACGGTGGCGGCATTTTAGGTCCTTCCGCGCTGTACCCCTGCCGTTTGGTTTTTGGTTCTGCCATGAACTCGACTACCGCTCTCTCTCGCCATGGAGACTAGAGAAATTCGACGAAATCCTGCGGAGCCTGTCGAGCACGTGTGCGTCCTCCGATATATATATATACGTTTTAACTATGCGACGAGAAGGAGAGAAGGAAGACGACTACATTTCGGCGGGAAAGCCCTCGCTACCCTCGTATTTCATTATCTCGCCTCGTCGTTCAAAACAATTCAATTATGTCGTAAAAATTGAATAAAAGGACAGATTTGTTGGCTTTCGACCGAGTCATGGAACCAGTAAAATATAATGGAGAACGAGAAGCTGGAGAGAGAGAGAGAGAGAGAGAGAGAGAGAAAGAGAGAGACGTAACGAGATACACGTATACGCAAAGTACACATAGGTTCGCATGTAATCCTAGTGCTCGATACACGTAAGTATTATTATGATTGGGCTCAATTGTCCAATTGGCCGCGGTTATTGAATGCTTCGCTGACGCGGCAGGCAGCTTGGCTATATCCTCTCTCTGTCTCATCCAACGTTATAGTTATACCAAAGGGCGTATATAACGCGACGAGTATACCTAGGTGGAAGAAACGCGTACGCATAGATACGGGGTATAAACGATAAGGAACGCTCGGCAAATCCCAGTTGACGGACAAGATTTGAGAGATAAATACGAGTTACCGACGATAATAGGCGCGAGCCTGTCTTGAGATCGAGGGGTGAGAGACGAGCCAAGGCGAATGAGAGCCTCTGGACCATCACGGTCCAGAAGGCTTTGTCTCTTGAATATATTCGACGACTCGGTGATGGCCAACGGCCGCTATTATCGCTCAATTGTACAATGAAAAAAATAGCGGCGGGCGAGGGGTTAGACGCGACGATGGGTGTGCGCTTACGAAGACGAGGTGAGGCGAGGAGATGATAGAGAAGAGAGAGCGAGAGAGAGAGAGAGAGAGACGAAGCTGGCATCTGGCTTCGGCGAAAGGGCTCTTTTGCCAATCCTCTCTCGCACCCCGGACTCACTTCGATGGGGCAAGACAAATAATTCTGTCCTTCTTCTTCTTCTTCTTCTTCTTCATCTCGTGATGCAAATAAGCCAATGAAAATAATCGAAACTGCTCGAATAAAAAATCATGAAATGAAATAAAAATAAAAAAACAGTCGAAATGAATAAATATCATAATCTTTCGGTTAGCGACCCTTTTTTTGAAAAAATTCATTGTCCTTCGTTTCTACATAGAATCCGTATAACAGCTTTTCGAATCTGTCGCCGTGCGTCAAGTCCCGTGCGCGCGAGGCCTGGAGAGGAATTTTAATTGCGGGCTGACTCGCTGAACGTTGGATCGTTCCGGCGATTATCGTCCCAGCTGAGATTCCAGTCGTCGCGTTGCACGAGAGACGCCAAGGACGAGAGGGGATGACAGAGGATGAAAGAAGGACGAGGAGAAAAGCGCGTGTGTCAAACGCCGGTGTCAGTGCGTCGCGGATGAGATTAAAACGAGCGAGAGGAGAGGGCAGAAGACCCGAAGCACGTTTGATTCTAACGCGATGAGACGCTCGCTCATTTTTTCACCCCTATACTCCTCCTTCGATTCTTCGTAACGAGCTCGAAAAACCGTTCCATGACAAAAATTCGCCGGCATTAGAATTAACGAGCTCGTTATAGATTCGAGCGTAGCTGGGCTAAAATGTATTCGACCAGGGAATAAGAGAGAACAGGGGGAAACGATTCTCGGTACAGAGACGGGATGAAATTTAATGAGAGGAGAGAGGAGCAAGAGCGGACGCGAGGACGCGGGACACCAGGGTGAGAGCCGATGCACCACCGAGTAGCCGCAGGAACGCGCGCGAGAGCCAAACTCGCGGCGGCGCGAACCCAAACACACGCTCGCCCATCGCACAAAAACTACCGAATTAATTTACGGCTGGCGCGTGCCCCCGGGGAGTAAAACCGTGCGATTTATATATAGAATACGCGAGGCTATATACGCTTTCGATAATACGCTTGCCACGGTTCGCGAGAGCGACCGAGAAAGAGAGACGGTGAGAAAGTAGGGGGGGGGGCGCGAGGTGCGACCGACATACACGTATATACTCATATATATATACCTATATATGCCTATAGGCCGTGTATTTTCTTATTCGCTCGCTCGATGCGCATTTACGATTAATATATTTGTACAATTCGCGATTCGACAGTTTTTCGTGGGAAAACGAACGCGCGTTAAATATAATATCGAGAAACGGACTAATTTATATTTCCCAGAAACCGAAAATGATCGACGGCCATGCGGTGATTTTTTTTTTGCTTTCACGAAGCCAGCTCCTTCCTCCCGTTGCCATAAACAACACGTAGTGTAATCTTTTGCCAAGCGCGATTTCCAGAATTTTCGATGATTCATCGATCGCTTGGACGGGCCAGTCGCCGCGCGTTATTGGCGAATCGAACGGAATTTCGGAATTTCAAAAAATTCGGATGATGCTGAATCGCGTGGGACGAGGGGAGGTTAAACTACCCGAGCTCTCGGCGACTTGAAAAAACAAACGCGAAAATAGCAAATCGATGTTCGAGACGTCGTCGGTCATCTTCGACCCATTTTTGTTTTTTGAGAGACATCTCTGTTTTTTTGTTTTGTTTACGTTTCGATCGAGCGACCCGAGTCGATCGCATTTATCTTGAATTTTTCAAATATTGTCGGGAAATTTCGTAAGTCGAGTTTGTAATCGCCATTGGTAACTATAAAGCGCGAGTCTCTCTCTCTTTCTCTCTTTTATTTCTATTACGCGGATTTCGAGACGCGGAGAAGTCGGTTCTCAAATGAAGCGAGCGCGATACTATTCCTGTCGACCGCGGTTTGGTCCAGATGGCTCTCGTGACGTCACACGGCGCGCCGTTAATTCTCCTCCCTCCACGTTCAACCATCCCTCTCTCTCTCTCTCTCTGCTCTCGCTCGAATCGAAAATCGTTGGCGAAACGAAAAAAAAACGCCGCAACGAGTAAATCTGGAGAGTATTACCGTATAAACGCAAAGTCGAAGCGAGGGAGGACGATGAAAAAAAAATAACGAAGAGAAAAAAATGAAGGAAGAAAAAGAAAGCCGGACGGACGCGAGAGTTTCTCGATTGTAGGCATAGAGCGAGCACGTGTAGACCAGACGCCCTCTGTGAGACATCACAGAGAGTTACTCCGTGAACGGGCCAGCCCAAGAAACGAGAATGGAGAAACTGCAACGAGAGTAGCGGAGAAGTCTCGCGACAAATAAACTTGGATCGATTTCACTCACGAGGCAAAATAACTGATCGAACAAGAGTGGAACTGTTCCCGATCTCCCGCGGGTAAAACAGGATGTTTTGATGGATCTTAGTATCCGCGAAGGCTCGTAGCGAGGGGATCGAGAACGAGAGGAATACTCGCAGGGTCCAACAGCATCGCACTTGGTGCGTACTCGCTTAAATTAAACAAATAAGTATTCACGCGCCCTCGTCCGCACGTGGCGGTTTCGAGTGGAATCGCGAACCGTGGAACACCCGTGACTACACTCCCAAAACCGGAAGTGACTCGATTCAAAGACGAGCGATTGATGATTCGTTCTGTTTAGGAACCCTGGCAATTGCGTTCCATCGAGGAATTCTGGAGATTAAAATAAAAAGTAAAGAAATAAGAAAAAAAGTAGAGCGGAGGATTTGATTTAGCCTCTTTTTAGTCTTTTTGGTCTTGATGACGATGGCTCCGTCCTGTATCGCTATGAGCTACAGCAGAGAGCGGTAGACACAGACACACACAGACAGGAATGAGGATTGCTACACTAGCCGAGATCTATAATTAGCGGGGTTGTGCATTCTGACGACAGGAAGGAAAGCCGCCCGCGACGACCGAGAGACGAGACCGAGACGACTTTGCTCTCACGATGCGACTGTAGAGGGCGAAAGAGAGAACGGAGAGAGAAACTGGCAAAAGAAGAGATGAGAACTCGGAGGAGGAACGACGAACGGTGAAAGAGAAGCGAGCGCATCGGCCACCAACCAACGAGTAATGATCGTCTCTATCTCAGGCAGAAAGAAAGGGATGTAGAAGGGGGACAGAAAGAGAGAGATGCGCAAATTCATCCTGGCTGAAATCCAAGCGCGGTGACGGGACAACGCGAATCCCTCCGCAAAACCTCCGCGATATTCGTCGCCGAGCGTACACGAAATCTCGGATGAATGAGCCGAGAAGACGACCGCGCGAATTTGCCAATCGTCAACTTTTCTCAGAGAGGATTTACTACGAAAAAACCTAAATTAGGAAATAAAGATCGTTTTGATCGAACGATGAGCGAAAAAGAAAGCAAACGAAACTAATATAAAGAAGAATTTCTTAATGGTCGTAAAATCGCTCTAGTTGGAACGCGCAAACATTTTTTGTTCGTCTCGATAGTCGGCTACGTGGTAGTTATTAAATGGTCAGCAATTACAGTGGCTTCTGCTCTTACAAGACGGAAAAGTGAAAGATTTATCGTAGCACGGATCATATGCTTTTTATTTCGTTCAAATGCACTTTATGCAAATGAAATAATTGCATTGCTCCCGATGTGTGGATTTCGTTCCTGCATACATAGTATAATAGTAGTAAAGTAAAGTAGGTAGAACGAAGCAAATTATGGTCAGGATAGTGGGTATGAGAGAAAGAGAGAGTGAGAGAAGAAGAAAAAGGGGGGCAACGGTCTCGGAGCGTAGCGGGTATAACGCGATTATTGCCGAGAGTCGAGGGTCGAGTTGGAAAATTGATAGTCATTACCGAGGCGCGATGGAACGTCTCAACTAATGTTGCGGAGATGTGCGTTATTTCAGAGGCTTCCGGTAACTCCCCTCGACTCTACGACTATTCGCGGTCTCTTCAGCACATCTCGGCGTGAAATATTTCATGCGAAAAGCCGAGTCACGATCGACGTTTCACTCGAATTCTGGCATCTCAAACGTTTTCTGTTTATTGCGACGAAAATCATCGTCCCTCGAATTACACGAGGTTCGGAGATTCGTCGTTTTTTTCCTTTTTTTACTCTCTCGACTATTGGTATAACGGTCGTCGTAACTCGAAGCATTCGTGGAATAATCGAAATAGAATTTCGAAATAGAGTCGAGGGATTGCGACGCTTGCCAAACTACGGTTCCGGTGGTGCTCGTTTCTTCCTATATTAAACATTATTAATTAATACGAATAATATTTGTATTTTCTTTCTCTAGATTCTTTCAATCCGGATGTTATCGTGACGGCGGGTGAAAAACTCATATTGCGCTGTCCCTCGGACTACGACACCGACACATCCTGGTACAGGGGTGAAGATTTGATAAGTCGACCACCCCCGAGGATAAGGGTACTCAAGCAGTCACTCAAATTCAAATACGTTCAAGTCGGGGACAGTGGAAATTACGCGTGTCGCTTGGACACCGAACGAACGACCGAGTGGAGAAACGTTACGGTCTACGTCGAGGGAGTGCAGAACGATGGGTACGAAAACGAGAGCGGAGAATTGGGCAGTGTACTCGGGGCACGAAGGCCGGAAGATGAAACGAACGAGCTCGACATTGGCACGAGAGGTGAGCTTCCTCCAAATCTACTTTAAAATTCCACAATTCATCATCTCCTCTCGTTCCTCAATATTTACTCGAACGAATGAAAAACTATGTCGTGAATTAAGAATAACCCGTTAATTCGTTCTTTCAGACATGCCGGAGACGCGTTCGCTCCATCTCGACGTCGATCCCGACAACGACAAAGGGGAGAATGGAAACGCGGGCGATCACAACAAAACGGCACCAGCGAGCGCCCCCATGTTCAATAAGACGGACGAGATGCACAGCTCGATCGTAAAACCGGCCGGTAATATGCTGAGGCTTCGTTGTCCGAGTAGCGGCAATCCACGACCCAACATAACGTGGTTGAAGAACAACGAGGAGCCGAAACGTGCGGTTGGCCCGATCATGATGTCCAAATGGACCCTACGAGTCGAAGATCTCGTTGTGACCGACGGTGGAAACTACACTTGTATCGTCTGCAATTATATCGCTTGCATTAATCACACCTTCAAGGTCGACGTTATCGGTGAGTCGCTATTTTTAATATTACTTCGACTATTACCGTATCGTTAACTACATCGTCCTATCGAATAATGTACCGTGTGCGACGATCATACGAATAGTGATTTAAAAAAAACCCGAGATCTATTTTTATCGCAAAATCACATTAGATTAGTCCGAATTAGACTTAAAGCTATGTAAAAGATATGAAGAAAAAGAACAAAGAAAAAGAAAAACGATCGTACAGAGCGTTTCCCGCACAAACCGTACATCAACGAGGGTTTCCCGAAGAACGTGACGGCGCTTATCAACAGCACGGTGACGTTCAGATGTCCCATAGTCTCCGATCTAGAGCCCTACATACAGTGGGTCAGGGTAGCCGAATATCCGGACGACGAGGAAGGTTCGCCAAATGGAACTTTGCTCCAGGTAGAAAAAAAGAAAGCAAACCCAACAAGCAAAGATCTCTGGTGGAGGTACCCGGGGAATTACGACGAGATGATGGAACGTGGATACTAATAAGCTCAATTTCAATTTTCCAATCTCTCTACGCGAGTAACCGACAAAATCGCGACTTTTACACTGGTGGAAGGCTTAACTATGTACTATACTACCCCTCCCCACCCTTCTCTCTATTTCTCACTCGCTAAATGTGTTGTGAAATACTCGTTATTAGATTACTGGTGATAGGAATATCAAACGTCTTAAATAACACAGATTATCGTCGAGGATAAAAAACTTGTTGTACATAACCGATGGCAATTGTTCGAGGTTGCAGATTTTTTATCTTCGACACATTTTCATTCTCGCTCTCGCTACGTACGATCTCACGATTCTCATTGTTCACGCTAATACTCGTCTGTAAAGTTGAGAGAGAGAGAGAGAGAGAGAGAGAGAGGAAGCGAACGAAAATCTGTCTCTTAATGTCGGTGGTTGGGTTATTCTTGAATATAGAGAGCGTCCAGCATCGACCGATCCTGACGAGAGCACCTACCAACATGACTATTCTAATCGGGAGCAACGCAAGTATGGTCTGCGAGGTACTTTCGGACGCTCATCGACATCTCGAGTGGTATCACGGACGTCACAAGTCCTTTGACACAGTCAACAAGACGAGGGAAAGCTTGAGGGTCGAGGTTGAGGTGGGCATGCAGTCTCTTCGTCAGCGTGTGGCATGCGCTTCTTTATTTTCTCTGTCGCTATTTTCACAATTATTCTTTACGTTCTTAACGTCCTCGATGCTTTTATTATTTATTTCACTCTTATTGCGTACTGGCCTGATACGTCTCTCCGTCTATCTCCCTGCTATTAAGATATTCATCAAAATACTAATCGTTGTACAATTATATCGGCATCAATTTAAGGAAAATTGTATCAATGTTTTGTCGCTGGTTTAGGCCGGGGGTGTCGAAAATCCGGAAGTTCTAACGCTTTACAACGTGACGGAAAAGAACGAAGGCTGGTACACGTGTATAGCGCAGAATACTCTGGGAGAGACTTTTAGCAGCGCTTATCTCACTGTCGTCGAGAGTGAGTATTATTTTAAATATTACTCGATATACCTATTTTTTAGGCACATTTTTAAGGGACGAAATAAATTTGCTTTACCCTCGATTCCATAGGCATCGAGCCACCGAGAGTCCCAATGAGCGCAAGACCACAAATATTTCTCATCCTAGCCGCGCTACTTCTCTGCTTCTTCTTCTTTCTGGGTGTCTTCGTCGTGATTTATATTTTACACCGTTTGAAACGTGAAAAAATGAAGAAACTACTCGCGATCGAGACGGCAAGAGCGGCGGTTGTGACCCAGTGGACGAAAAAGGTCATTGTCGAGAAACAGAGTCTCGTGAACGCTCAGAACGTTCAAGAGCCTCTCCTCATGCCCGTCGTCAAGATCGAGAAGCAAAAATCTACGGTAACGACGGAAGATAGCAACGGGGGAAGTTGCATATCCGAGTACGAACTTCCACTGGACAGCGCTTGGGAATTGTCCAGGGAACACTTGGCACTGGGTGATACTCTGGGTGAGGGTGCCTTTGGTAAAGTCGTCAGAGCTCAGACTAACACTGGAAAACCAGGAATTCCTTGCGTCGTTGCAGTCAAGATGCTCAAAGGTGAGTCTTACAATTCCGATCAAATTGTATGGAAAATATAATGTGAAATGTAAAAAAACGTGTTCAATTTTTGCAGAGGGCCACACTGACGCCGAGATGATGGATCTCGTCTCGGAGATGGAAATGATGAAGATGATCGGCAAACACGTAAACATAATAAATCTCCTGGGTGCCTGTACCCAGGGTGGACCTTTGTACGTCGTCGTGGAATTCGCCCCACACGGCAATCTTCGTGACTTTTTGCGAGATCACAGACCGTCTTCGGGCTACGAGCCGACAATCGGCCAAGACGAGAAAGAGAAGAAGACTCTGACACAGAAGGATCTAGTCTCGTTCGCTTACCAGGTCGCTCGTGGCATGGAATATTTGGCCAGCAGACGATGCATTCACAGAGATCTCGCTGCCAGAAATGTCTTGGTCAGCGACGAGTACGTTCTCAAGATCGCCGACTTTGGTCTCGCCCGAGACATTCACTGTCACGACTACTACAGAAAAACGACCGATGGCAGATTGCCAGTCAAATGGATGGCACCTGAGGCCCTCTTTCACCGTGTCTACACCACTCAGTCCGACGTGTAAGTTGTCAAGCGTTAGGGTAGCAAAACTCGGCCAATGGCATACGTACCGAAGGGTCCTCGTGACTTGCTCGCTCGCTACCCAGTCCTTCGAACATTCCCTCTCTTAATTTTACATCCTATTTTTCATTGAGAATATTCTTATCTAGCTGGTCGTACGGAATTCTGTTGTGGGAAATCATGACTCTGGGTGGTACGCCTTATCCATCCGTACCGTCGGTGGAAAAATTGTTTCAGCTTCTCAGAACTGGACACAGGATGGAAAAACCACCGTGCTGTTCGATCGAGATGTAAGCAAAGTGCACAAATTCGGAAATATACGATGCGATAAACGATCGTTCCTTCATATTTGTCGATTTCTCTTTGCAGATACATGCTAATGCGTGACTGCTGGAGCTATCAGCCCAACGAGAGACCCATCTTCGGGGAGCTCGTCGAAGATCTCGATAGGATATTGACGATAACGGCGAACGAGGTGAGCACGTCGGGCATTCGAAAAGTCGATTAACCGACGAAATCCCTCTCAACGAGAAAACCAAATTTTAACTCGTTACGTTTATCGACACAGGAATATTTGGATCTGGGCTTGCCGCAATTGGACACTCCTCCGTCGAGTCAAGAGTCGAGCGACGCCGATGATGACGATGACAAGGAACAATTTCCTAATCTACTGTGAAAGTTGAGGATGTCCAGGAAAATAAAATAAGCAGCGACAAATCGAGCGTGGATGTACAATAAGATGTGACGAATTCTGGACTCTTTGCTGCGAGCAAACGCGTGTGAATATTTGCTAAAATACGACTGATATGTGACGAACACGCCAAATATAAATTATGAATCAGTATTGAAAAACCAGTAGCGCCTATTGTGTAGGATGTTAAGGAGCCAGAGGGACGAAAGAATATCGATGGAACGTCGGTGGTCCTGTTATCGATGAACGAGCGTTAATTATGCGTTGTGCCATTAACGAGTGCCTGGACATTGTTCACTTGGAACGAAAATCCGCGCAACGATACGAGAGTGGGGAAATTGCTCGATTCATGAAATTTGCAAAATTTACCATTTCTTTTTGGAGGAAGAATGATTTTCGTGTGTCGCGAGAGACACATTTTTCATACTCCAATAATAATGGACAAGAGCGCATAATGTTGTGTCTGTAACTAGTCAATTCATACAATTCTCTGCGTTTAATTGTCATTATTCTTGTTTCTTTGTTTTTTTTGTATAATAGTTCGGGGGAGGAAAAAAAGCATCTATTGCAATATATATTTTGACACGAATGGGTCAAATCGCTCTCTGTCCTCTCTATGCCTGATGAGAAAGTTGTAGCGAGCGACGATTAATTGTCCAATGCGAAACGTGGCCTCGATAGGATAACTAAGTGGTACGGACGTGGCAAATAGCGTCCCTGTAAGGGCACGTTCGAGATACGAATGAAATGTGTATAGACGACTTTTGTGCGAATCGAGATATTTAATTAGTGTTGGATTAATATTTATTCTTCGTAGAGAGAGACGATCGTTCAAAGTTTGGTATCGAATACTTTTTTTACGTACGTGCGTTAGATTTAAAGAGCAAAGCGAGAAGAAAGAGCAAGATATTTGTACGCTCGAGTAAAAGTTATATAAAAAAAAGCAGAACATTGAAACGTGTGTTTCCTGGAGCACTTTGTAAAAAGCATTATTATTCGGTCGAATATAACTGCAAAAATGTTTAACGTCGTCCGAGATGAAGAATTGTATATAACGAGACGATTTGTTTATTATTTAAAGATTATTTGTTATGTCGACCTCCCTATTCATTAGCCACCAAATTCTAATGAGCATTTATAAATACCACAAAATATAGACGAAGAAGGTTACGTATAGTGTCTGTGTAAAAATATTGTAGCAAAGTCGATTTGCAAATTTTAATAAATGAAATCTGTATAAAAAAACGCTTCGTCTTGTCATTACTCACTATCCTCTAGGTCCTCTTTGTTCACAAAACTTATAACTTTTAGCTGACCGTGGCTCGATCCTATTCCAAATATGCGGACACTCATAAGCGGACATTGACGCGTGTAAACAATCACGAGCCGAAAGCTGGTAACAAAGCGAAGAAAATGGCGGGCCATTGTACCTTCGAGTCGTTACCGGTGTCGTTACTGCATAAAAATGCCCTCGTCGCAAACTGGGTAACGAGTGAGAACTTTTCCACTTGTTTTTTGCTATCAAGCTCCGTTCCAACTTTCAACTACCGATTTTTCATTTGAATAAGCGCAACTTGATCGCAGCGCGGTGTACCGGCGGATAAAGATACTACGGGACGAATAAAGCACAGTCATACCAATCTCGTACGTGTCAAATATATTTAATTTCCAACAGTTGGCATTACCGTCGACCCTCGAACTGGCGAATTCACCACCGATGGCGCAACAGTCAAACCGTTTTGTTGTCATCAGCCACATTTACAATAAGTTGTTTTTAGGACATTTTTATCGTAGACAACCGTAATTTTTAATTAATCGACCCAGCAGTGCCGCGACAAGGTTGAAGAAAAAATGATGTTGGATGCAATGAGTTTTCTTTCACTATATCGAAAGGGGTGCGGCCAGTGAAAGTGACCTACTCGCTGTCCAAAAAGTCGAGGTTAGAATTCGGCAACCTACTTTTAGAAGGATGCTGTCGATAGTTTAATGGCTATTTGCGATTTATTTTCCAATGAAAGCGTTCTAATATCACTCGGAGTATATAAACTGATCGATTCCATTCTTGTACGATACATCGTAATCGCTCCTAAGCATGAAAACAAGTAGTTTGTACCCCCTGCAACTGTCCGTCAATCCATTTGTTACCAGAACATAAGCCGCTACATCGCAAACTGGCAATAATTTATTTGCGAAATTGATAGAAATTCATTCAATGCTAATGTTGGAAATCATCGTATTGTGTGAATAATTGTAGGTAATAGAACGAGGCGATTAAATGGTGCTGACAGGGGCCATGGAGAGAAGGATTAAACTCAAAACATTAAATAGCCACATAACATGTAAAATATGTCGAGGCTATCTGATAGACGCGACTACAGTGACCGAGTGCCTACATACATTCTGCAAGAGCTGTCTGGTAAAACATCTAGAAGAGAAACATACTTGTCCAACATGCCAAATAGTCATACACCAGTCCCATCCTCTACAATATATCAGCTTCGACAGAACGATGCAAGATATCGTTTACAAATTAGTTCCTGACCTCCAGGAAAGTAAGTATAATCCGTTTAATTTACTTATTTCGGACGAGCGAAACTACCCAACGGTTACTATTCTATACGTATTATTTTCCCGCGATAGAAATCTTAACATCGATGCGTTGTTTGTTCTACAGATGAAATTAAAAGGGAAAGAGAATTCTACAGAGCCAGAGGTTTGCCGTGTCCTAAAGACGTCCTTCCCAATGCCGGGGAGGTCGAGGAGGAAAAGACCTCGGCAGACGCGCACGCCGAATCCGATTATCATAGAGCGGACGAGCAAGTAAGATTAACGTCGCTCGAATCTATATCAACGTTTTTTTTTCATCTATCTTCTTTTTCCAATTATCAATTAAATGTTCGTTCTCGCGATAGGTCAATGTCTGCTTGGAATGTATAAATGCAAGTTTGAAAACTTTAAAACGCCGATTTATAAGGTGTTCGGCTCAAGCGACTATAACACACCTGAAAAAGTTTATAGCCAAAAAGGTTCTGAATGGGATGGAGAAATATCGAGATGTGAGTATTAACATTAGTATACAAGATACTCGATGGTTATCGAGCGTAAGATTATCAAGAGGCGCATTTTCTTTCTAGATCGATATTCTCTGCAACGACGAACTATTAGGTAAGGACCACACGTTGAAATTCGTGTACGTGACGAGATGGAGGTTCCGGGACCCACCCCTAAGATTACAATACCGACCACGAATAGACATTTAAGACTAATCCATATTTCATTATTTTTTCCATCGTCGATCCGAATGAACAGTAATATCGATGAGATTTCAAACATTTTTCTAGTTTTCCCCCGATCGAGATGTTTCTCACAGCTGTATATTACTAAGCGTCAGTGAATTTCCTCCGTCTCTCTTCTTTTAGTTGAAATTTTCTATGAGCACGGGTTATTTATAAACTCAGAATGGTCGATATTGTATCTTTTTCGTGCGAATTTACAGTGACTAATGATCATCCGTGGCTCGGCGTCGCGTTCCAATGGACAATTTCTTTTTTTTACAACGATCGAACGAATTCCCGTACAGTTTATACGCTTTATCATCATAATCTGCATTAAAACGATGCGATTTATCATTCATCAAAATTCGTAATTCCAAACCTTGATAAATGGGTTTGCTGATCATTCTTTGGATTCTAGTATGATTTATACGAGTTTAAAGTTTTCTTTTTTTTATTAAGTAACATCTAATTAGAAATGTATGTAATTGGTAAATGTGGCTGGTGCAGGGAAACATTGAAACAAGTTCGCAGTTGACGTCTGGACAAAGCAAAAGAGGGAGAACACAAGTGCATTTACTCCGTTACGACGAAAGCCGCAAAAAATGGGATATCGTGGCGAATATCGATCGCGGTACATCGAGCCCGTATCCTCTTTCGATAGGGAATAGAATATTTTTGACAGAAAACCAAAAGTAGCCGCTGCTTTTTATCGTGTATCGAAGCGTCGAGTCTGGACGTTGCGAACTTCTAGGCCTTTCTAAACAATGTTATGTTAATAGTGCTGTACATATCGCTATCGTGCCCGTCAAATTCACTAGAAAATTCCTCATAGCGGAATGCGAACGTTTCTCTAATAGGGAAATTCATCATACGTTGAAAATACTTTCTTCAAGAACAAAATGGATAAATCCCTCGATACGATTGCAATTTTCCGTACACCGTGTGAACACGTTTACCGCTTTCTAGAGACGTGATGAAAAACACGACAACCATGAAACGTGGATAACGATACAAAAAAAAAAAAAATGTGGTCTATTTAACGTTAAAAACAAAGAGTGTGATTGTACATAATATTTAGAGAATTGACGATGACGGAGGATGAAAATCAATTTGAAAAGTAGCAGCGTACGAGAATGTTAAGGCTTGCACACTGTACACTTATCGTGTGTCACTATAAATTATTGAATAAATATGTTTTGTACAGTATAATAAACCGGATCGTGTTAATTTGTTTGCATGAAAAAAAATTTTAATGAGAAATCCGTTTCCATCAAGATATTAGGGATTTGATACATGACGATTGAAAAGGTCTTCTTGGTTAATCTGACATAATACGGGGAAAGGAAGTCGTGCGGGCCTGCGAGAGCGAGATTACACTTACCTTTCACTTTTGCAGATGGGCAAACGCCCGTGGAATGCACACAAGTGTACTCAAGAAGTGAGGTGTGTTTTTGTTTTTCGCCTTATGACCGTGGCTAAACGTCCTTCAACATCCGTACGCGCATTTTCCGCAGTAAACTTTCATTTATATTACGGTCGTATAACTAGGAATAATAATTTAAACGTGTCCCGTCAGAGGCAATTTCATTGCTCTAGGAAAATCATTTTATCGCAATTTACATCAACTTCGACAAAAATAGATGAATCCTTTGATTCAGAGCAAATTCTTTAACGCACTTATTACACTGTGTCTTCCGTAAACTAAAGTCTAACAAAATCGCGGCATTTGTTTGTACTTGTGACCTTGGACGCGAGCGCCATCCTGAGTGTAATTTAAAAAAATACGAACTGCAACGAATTTTGCACGAGCACATTTTCAACATTATGAGAGATTCTTGTCAGCAAAGTATCAATGATCTCGCCACAGGTTAATTATTTGTGTGCTTCATCGTGTATGCATGCAATGAATTTACCTATTGATAAACCATTCGGTAATTGTATCCTTGGGTAAAAACAGCCGCTGATGGCGATTGTGTCGTTCATCTAATGTTTTTTCCTATAAGCCACGCGCGACGTGCTCGTATTCGCTCGAGACGATGGCGCATGCGCGTAACCGCCATAGTGTAAAGGCATCAGTGTGGAAGATGGAAGGAGTTTATTCGGTCATGACGTTGCTGGTGTGTCAGTGTTTCTTTCGTCTATACGTAGCAGCGTAAAATCTTGCAGTACAAAATAATATCTACACTACACAAGTCGTGCAAACTAGCATGGGGAATGAACGATCCCCTGCTCAGTCTCAAGTTTATCTCGGTGTGTTTGGTGTTGATGTGAAGTTTTCGACGTACTACAGCTAGCTGAAAGTCGTTCGATAGATGAGTCTACAAGACAGTCTTTTCGCCGAAGAAGTGGAGAATGATATAACGCTATTCTCGAAGGACGCGAGACGAAAAAGGTACGAGAAGCAAAAGCGACCAAGAACCATCTTTATCGAATTCGTGCATGCTAAGCTTAGATACTCATCAAGAGGTCAATAACGCAAACGCGTAAGAATTCGGAGGTTATTCCATTACCGAATATCCTCCAAACTCGAGCTCCATCACAGATTGTTTATTTTTCAATGTTGCTTTCGATGTAACGATAGTGTTACCCTCGCACACATTTTTCCAGATAGCTAACGATCGAGACGGTTGAATACGTGCTTACGCACCTTGCATAATGAATTATATCGCCCCTACCTTTACGCAAACTTAAAATAATAATAATAATGTACAAAATACGGTACGTAGTGTGCCTACACTGTAAAGCGCGTGTATCAAGTATCGTCGGATAAGAGGGAAGCGGGACATTATATTGAGTCATCGGTCATTCCCGGACTGACCGCGGTCGCAATTCATTACGGTGTTTTCTCATGTGTATCACCGCGACGCACGCCGCACACAACGTACGCCGTTCACGTAGTATACAACCGACGCCGATTACATATTATATATGTATCTCGTCGCCCCTCGTTCTCGTGTCCCCGTCAAAGACCAAGTCGCTCGCTGGCGGCAAACCTCGCGAGTGTTACATTTCTTTGTTTTGTTTTTGACTCGCAACGATAGTATAACCGATCGATACCACATGTTGTTACGCTCGGTGGCCTCACGAGGAAAGCGGCTATGCCACGATCTACGCATTTCTTGCATATATCGTCTTAATCGTTCTTACGCAATTTATTAATAACAAAATAAATTCGAACCATCGATAGCCAATACCGTCTCGTTCTACCTGCTAGGTAATAATAATAAGAATAAAATCGATCTTATCGATACCACTCTCGATCTCGTGGAGAGAGAAACTGGAAACTCCGGTATAAATATCATCGATCATAAATCGTTCGGGTTCAACGTAGTCTCGTTTGGCTCGAGTGATTTTTCCGCGAACGATCGATCGTGGCGAAATTCGATATCGAGATAAAAGCCTAGCACGACAAGTCGAATTCTTCCAAGATCAAATTTTGACCATGTCCGATATATCCGTATGCTGACTCTCCGATAACAACATTATGAAACTATACATTTATTCTTTTCGTAACGGGCTACGTAATCGCCAAATACGTGGACCGATCGGTTATGCGCGTGGTTAGAGAGCGAATACGCGATTTTCGGGCTTTCGAACTCGCGTGTACAATCGTAATACGAATCCCAGTGTTCAGGAAGCCGTCGAAAGAGAAAGTGGCGGAGTAAGCACGCGCAGCGCGCCGAGCGATCGTCGTGTTATGTAAAAGTTTACCGGTGCCTCTTGCATTGCCAAGGCGGGCAGTTCTTATGCTGGTATAGGAAAATAGTGGATGGAGGAGTTTTTATGGGGATAGAGGGGATAGCTCTCAAGGAGAGGCGCAACTGCTATCGGCTTCTTGTATATGTTCGCCTCTCTTTTCAGTTCAGTTTTACTTTCAATCCTCTAACGACAACACACAACGGAACGAGCCTACAACCTCCATTTCTCTCTCTTTCTTTTGTTATTTTATAAATCTTTTTCCAGGGTACTCGTATTTCCACCCGTGAACAATTATCGACGATTCATCATACATCGTGTGGTGCAGGATCGTTTTATCGATCTAAAAACGTTCTCGATAGGACAGGGCCTTGCACGAAGGACCGTCGTATGCTACCAATCCGACGTTATAAGGTATATCATCGTCTGGCTCGACTTTATTCCTTATTATTGTAATATAGCGCGAGTTGGATCCACCTTGTGGCTGGTGGCGGCGATTATAATCTCAAACGCGTTGCAGTAGCGACTAGAACCAATTTATTTTTAGCCTTTCGTAACGGGAAGCGCGGAGGGGAATGTCGTAGCTATACGCTCGAGATCCTTTGTCCCCACAAGCAAAATTCTATTTCGGAATTAGAGATCGTTGTACGCCGTTGCTCTCGTATATAACAAATCTTCCTCCCCCTCCCTCCGTCTTTGTGAATGCGTTTGGCACAAGTGCCTCGATCGAATTTCGATTAAACATCATTTTTTATCGATCAGGGATCCGAAATTGAATGGTGTCCCATCGAGAACGTGCGTCGAGCTCACCGGCTCGTTTTCATCGGACACGGCTCCTTCGACGATAGGCGTCGATGAGTCTCGACGTTCACCGGATGATTCGACGTCGCCGGAACACGCGAGAATGAGACAAGGTTCGTTTTAGCAATTAAGCAATTAAGCGCTTGGTCTTTTATCGATTGTAAAACATCACATTGCCAATGTTTCAGTGAAAACGTCGCCCGTGGTTGAGATTTACAGGCCACCGGGGGCAAGAAGAGGAACCGGCAGAGACGGTCAACCGTCCTCCGCCGCAACGGTCATTACCGACGTATCCTCCGCTTCGGCAAAGTCAGTAGAATCGCACAAACGGCATTTGCCCAGCTCGACGAGCGCCGCCCTCTTTTCTTCTATTCATTCGTTTCATGATCCCTTTGCTTGCTCATTTTTTCTCCAGAAGCAACAGACGGCGAAGACCCGATCGCGCGGTTTATGTACCGAAGCATCGAAGGAGTACGGAAGTCGACGATGGGAGTCAAACTATGGAGGAAATAATAGCCCCTTGTCGATCGAGATGCAATCGTACCAGAACAAGTTCTCCGCCCGAGAACGAGACGTTTAGAAAGCAATCTTCGTCGAACGATCACGATCCTGGGAACGAGCCGAGTTCCGGAGAATTGCGCGACAAGCGAATAATGGCCATGCGCTCGTCGGAATCCTCCGAGGGGAATGACGAACTACGAATTACGACTTTAATTCGAGATGAATCGAATTTCACGAATATTCCACAAAAGAACCAAGTATCATCGAGGGAAGATTATTCGAGTAGTAGTGCCGAAGAAAAGTCTGATTTAATCGAGCCTCCCTCGCCGCATCAACGAGATTCTCAACAGAACGTTTCGAGATCATCGTCAACGAGCGACAAGGACGATATAGATAATACTACGTTGAAAACGTATATAGCCGATAAAAGTAGCGAGTCGTTCGCGTCGAACGACGCCAAAAGGAACAATAATGTTGAGATTATACGCGAGTGCACAACGTCCTCTGGTTCATCGTTAAACAAACCCGTAGATCAAGACGAACGCGCCAACAATAAAAATCTTCGTACTGCGAATTCGCGCGTCGTCTCCAACGTTCTTATAATATCGGACGAGAAAGAACGCGTAAAGGAAGAAACGATCATAAGCATCGATAAAGAAAATGCTACGACGACTATGAATCCGCCGGAGAAGAAGCCGAAGAAAATCGCGAGAGTCAAGAGCAAGCCCGCTGCACCGCCCTCGCCACCTATCAAACTCAATCGCGACGAGTGCGATTGGGACAGCCTGTTCGACGACAATGGAGATTGTCTCGATCCGACCTTGATCGAGGAGGTGAGACTTTGCATATTTGCGTATTTTTTTTTTTTTTTTTTTTTTTTTTTAAATTACTTGGATCATTATATTTTCCTTTCTCGTAGCTGACGGCAGCCGTCGGACAAGTCACGATAGAACAACCAAAGAACGACTACAAGACATTCAGCAGACCGGTCGAAGTGTCGAACGACGAGTTCGGTCATGTTGTCGAGATTTACAATTTTCCCTCGGACTTGAAAACTAGCGATCTCGCGGCCGTATTTAGTCCTTGGAAAAATGGTGGTTTCGAGCTCAAGTGGGTGGACGACACGCATTGTCTCGGAGTATTCAGCAGTTCTCTCGTCGGTGAGTCGGTGAATTACATTGAGAATGCATGAATGTCTTTAAATCATCGAATTATCGTTGTAATTGCCATTTTCTCCAACTATTATTGTATTATAATCGATAGCTGCCGAAGTCTTGTCCTCCGATCATCCGTTTGTAAAGACAAGACCGCTTAGTGCGGCCACCTCGTTGAGTAAAACGAAAGCCCGAAAGAGCGCCGAGTTTTTACAGCCGTATAAAAGCCGGCCAGAAACTTGCGCGGCACTTGCGAGACGTCTCGTCACTGGAGCGCTTGGTGTAAAACTCGCCACGGCAAGACAGGAGCGGGAGCAAGAAAAAGTCCTTTTACGAGAAGCGAAAGGTAAATATTCCATCATGATTAAAGCTTTTTCCTTCCCTCGCCAATACATGCGCGTTCATAGCGTTTTTTTTTCTTCTTTCTTCAGAAAAAAGAAGACTGGCGAACAAACAACGCGAAGATGTCTGGGAGGGAATAATAGCTGAAAAATAGTGTGATGTTATCATAAGGGGAGAAACGCAAGTTTATGGAAAACTTGCATTATTGTGCCTTACTCATCTAATCTTCACGATCGCTACTGACAAGTTATCGAACTGATACGGCTAAAGAGGTTTTGGGATCATAGACGGGGGATTTTTATTAGCCAGTAGATGAGTGTGGCATGAGACGTAATATTAGTACACGAAGAAATCGCTGTATGTACCTCGAGAATCGATAAGCAAAGACCTTTAACTGTAACGATCGGTCTTTTTCGGGTGTCGTGCATATCACTCAACGATATATCGATGCATATTTTGAATGCAATGAGGTAAATCGACGAACGGCCGATCGGCCTTTTATCACATTATTCAATAGGGTTGTGCAGTTTCGAGATATCTTTATAGGACAATTAATCGTGCGAGTACCGTGCTCAAAAGGTATTTCGGGCATATACCGTCGTTCTATTAAATTTCACAAAAAATTTTGTTTTCGTTTATCATGGAGACGCGAGCTCCTTTCGCATACGATGAGTTATCGAATCTACAGAGTTTAAAGAATTATCAATTCTACCGTGTACCAGCTAAGATGTTCTTCACGTCCGATCTATGACTAAATTCTCTTATTGTACGAACCAACTGCCTCCGTTTACTGCTTTACACAGGAGAACAAAACGTACCAAGCGATTCTTATTCGAAGCAAGACAATAACCTAAAATTCTAAGATACTTTTTTCCACGGCGTATGATCGTCTTTGATATAATAAAAGACGAGAGAGCGGTCGGGAATCGATAGCGTTCCACGTGAAAAATCGGCGAGGCATTTACACTTCAGCAAAGTGACGTGCAATTTTAGTCTTTTATTTTGTTTTGTTTTCTTTCAAGATGTTATCGACATGACGCACAATCATTAAGGGTGGTTCGAATAAGAGACATTTGCAAAGAAAAGTTAATAGATCATTAGAACAGAAACACGCAGATTGTATTTTTGTATACAATTGTTACCAATGAATAATAAAATGGAAATGCGTATTGCCAATGTATCTAGTCATTACGCAAGAAACCGTGTTACCTATATGTAGCGTTACGTTTCAATGTGTTAATCGTTTAGAACAACACATCCTGGATGATCTAATAAACAAATTTTACGAACTGCATTTTTCATTCGTACCGTCTACGCGTGATCCGTTCATCCGGCCAATGCGTTGATGAAAATAAAACTATTAGACGCGTCTATTCGTTTGTAATCATGTGTTGTTTTTATTAAGAAAAGTAACGAATGATATAAGAATGTTTGCTTCGTTACCACTTTCCACCCTTCTTCTTCTTCTTTTGTTGGACTTTGCGCTGTTGTTGCCGAGGTCCCGCAGCTTCGACAGCTGGACTGTGCCTCGGGTTCGGCGATGGTTTGGCATTAACGGGCATCTTCGTTATATCGCTGCAGCGAAAAAGGTACGAGGTAGTAAACAAAATCTGAGGTATTCTGGGAAAATTTACAAAGATCTTTCTATACTCACTATAAATCACTGGCACCCGCTGCCGTTCCCTGTGTGCCTTTCATAGCGACATCCCTATTTCTTCTGTCTCTCTTCTTCCTAAAACCACTTCTTTCGTGTCTCGGCAACCATCTTTCAGGATCAGGACCGACATTCGGATCATAATTCTTCGGCAATTTCCCCTTGCGCTTGGACTTTTTACGTTTCTTCTGTATCGGATCTGTACCAGGTTTACTGAAAACAGAAATGGGATACTCAAAGATGCGCTAGATAAAATTGTTATTTGCTCGTGCATCAATGAAAAAACGTCACTTTACCCAGGCGACGGTTCGACCTTGCGCTTGACGACTTTCGTCCCGATGACCCAGTTACTACTCTCGAGACTATCGACGTCCGTTGTTTCGGCGAGATCGTGCAAAGGTGGCAATTGTTTTGACAAAGCTTGTGCCTTCGCCGGGGAAAATTGAGCGTACGCTATGACAAGCTGAGCCAGAGTCTTCTTGTCCGAGGGCGAAGCTTCGAGAAGAGCCTCCAGACTCGCTGCGGCAACGGTTACTTCACCACCGCGCAGATGAAAATCTGCAGCCTGTCGCCAGAGCGTTCCCAAATTTCCTGTGCTCTCTTTGTTCTTCTTATAATAGTTGACCGCATCTTTGAGCACGGCGGAGGCTCGATCGCGATCGTTTTCCGCCATATGAAGAGTTACGAGTGCACTGACGATACCAGGAAGCGACTTATCCTTCTCGTTGAGATTTTCAAGTACGGCAATCGCCTTCTCTCTTTCATTCTGACTGAGCAACAATTGAACCGACGCTAATTTCATGCGAAGTTCGTTTTCCCCAGTCGCATACTGTGACAACAGATTAGCAGCCTCGCTCGCTTTGCCCTCTTTGCTCAATTGAACCGCTCTTACAAAGTTTGCATCTGCCTCTAGTTCCGGATGTTCTTTCGCCAATTTTGAGCAAAGTTGGTGACAATGTTCGCTCTACGAAAAAAAAATTAATGTTAAATCCGGATGTCGGGTAGTCGTCGATCTTTGTCCTAGAAGAAACAAATGCAGCTTCGACTACGAATACTTTACCTGATTCGTATACATCGCGAGCAAGCACTGATTATAAGCGATGCTTCTTCTTTGTCTCGATGTAAGCTTGTGTTCAAGACCATCGTGGGTGGCGCTCTTCATTCTCTTCTTACTGTCGAAAACGTTCTGATCCTTATTTAGAGTAACAAGATTGTTACTGGCTACGGCAACGAGCGCAATGTCGGCTGGTTTCGCTTTGAGAGCATTTGTGTAAAGAACTTGAGCCTCTTTTTCGCGACCCTGTAGCTGCAAACAGTATCCCAATTGTACACGAATTATTCCAAGTTCTTCCTCGATCTCATCCTCGGCGACACCATCTTCCTCCAGACTCTCTCGACACATTTTCTCTGCCAATCGTAGTTTCTTCTCGGCTTCTACGAGGATCGTTCTGTCGCCACGGCTACCTTCGGCGACTATGCGACAAGCAGCATTGTACGTCAATTCGTAAGTATGCTCTCGCAGCGACGGTACTTCGATCTCCTGGGATAAAAAAAACATCGCTCAGTTAAGACGATATCGTATCAGCCGGATTAAAAGTTTTCATACCGAGCCATTGATCTGCGAGTTAACAAGAACCGCGGCCAAATTCGTCTCTCTTTCATCTTCGTAATCGTCATTGGAATTTTTAATGATGTCGCGATAGACTCCAAAACAGTCTTCGTACTTCTCCAAACGATACAATATTTGGGCCTTCAGTTCTTTCATCTTGAGAGATGGATTCTGTACTCGGTCTACGATTTTTAGCGCTTCAGGCACTTGATTCAGACGATAGAGACAATAAGCCTTCTCAAACTCCAGATTGCTGGAAAAATTACACTTTCGATTATAAGATGCATCGGCGCTGTGTTTTTTACGCGAATAATCAACCCATTCCTCAATGTACCTTGCAAATTTTGGATTTTTAATGATAAATTGAAGGGCATCGTTAAATTTTGAGAGTTGTATGAAGCAAATAACTTTGCAATGGATTGCAGCCTGCTCATCTTGGGACAGCCCTAGAACTGGTGAATTTAAAAACAGCATATTAATTAAAGAACAATGAAAGTATCATTTTAAATAGCATTTATTTACAAATTACGGATGTCTCTCTTAATCTCGTGGATATTTTACAATGCATTTCTGTTAGAGAATCATTTTATATATTGTTTAACGTTAATATAGTTAATAATAATTAAATAAACAAGCGCCATCACAGACTCGAGAGGTGCCTAGATTATCAATTGGTTATCTTGGTAAGAGTTGTCATCGCTCAAAATATGATTCTCTATTTAATAATTATAGCTTTCACAATTGTAAGAAAAAAAGCTCACTTCTATTGGCAGTTTTTAATGCTCTCTCGAATTCCCCATTTCTTCCCAATTTATTTAATTCCGCGTACAGAATAGACAAATTATTCTCTTTCGAAGCCATATTGGCAACTAGTAAAATGCTCCGAACCGAAATGAGAGCAGTTCCAACACGACACGATGGGCGCGTTGTCACGAACTTCGGAACTTCTAAGTTCTAGACGACGGGATTCTGCGCCCAAGAGGGCGCCACCGACCGGAGATGAATCAAATGGAAAAGTAAAAGCTTTCCAGCTGATTTATGATGGCGCCAAATTAAAGGTGAAAGAAAAGGGGAAAAGAGTTGTCTCCAAGAGGGTGGTAAAACTTTGCAGAATACGGGACCATATTTCACCATTCACCGAAATGGTCAACAAATCTTATTGTTCGTGCGCGATATATAATTAACACGAATTTGCCCGTTTTAAATCCTAGCGTTGACCCTCATTACCCTGCCAAGATACTCGATTACCTCAGCATATTAGCTTCACCAAGATAGTGCGCATGCTCAGTCCCACTGTTCCTCAATTTCCACGATCCTCCCTTCCAGGCAAGAGTTAAATACAGTTCGACCGGTAAATTTATAAATCGAATATTACTAATGTCTATTCAAAAAAATACTAAAATATGAGATCATGAATTTCAAAAAGCTGGTATTCAGTAGATAGCAGTAATATCATCAAATGGCTAAGCGATATGATTCTGCATAGTTTTTTTTTCTATATTTTATTCCAAACGTAACAGCTGGGAACGTGTTATTCGAGGACGTACGAGGGCGTATATACGTCCGGTGAGAGACTGGCAAACGTATCCGCTTCTCGACACTGGACATTCGGGCAATCAGAGTCATCACTTTCTAATAAGATACAAGCAGGAGTATGGACGTTTTATGCTTCACTCGACGAAAGTCTCTCTGAGCCCCTTCAACAGATTTCGCGTGTGAACACTGTGAACCGATTTTCATTGTCCACGTAGTCGATTACGCGTTAAACTTTCTTCCGGACGGACCATGATCTTATTAGGCTGATTTTAATTGAGAAAAATGTTAAAATGTGCAATGACTCGTAAAAGCTTTAGTACAGTCTGGACTAGAAATGTCTTCTTATTGACAGTGTTTATTGTGTTATTGTGTGCTCACAGTGGTAAATGAATCTACATCCGTATTCATGTATAAATACAAGACATATGTGTCAAAGAATGAGGCGCGTAGTTTTGGAATGCTGCAACAATGGCGACTTTTTACGTTTTTTTTTCGAATTTCATTGTTTAATATTAACATCTTAGTACATGGAAGAAACGTATCTGATCGGTACTACGTAGACTAAAGGGCTGTGTTGGCTTGCAGCGTAAAAATAATTATAGAAAAACAAATCCTAAGTAAAATGGTGGACGAACAGTATTGCATGACACATTATTGCAGGTTTCCGAGCATCGAAGTCTCCGGATAACGGGCCTTATCCGTAACACATTGTAGCGCTCTTTTTACTTCTAGAACAAAGAGTTCTTTCCGTATATACACCTTAATGATTCTTTTACCATAATACTCACTGTCGTATGACAATCTAGGAAGCACTCAAGACGATGACGAAGAGTACAAGGGCAAATACCTCGGGAAATTGAACGCTTATCATCATCAGGTATCGGGTGACGTTTACGCGGTCGATGAGTACACTCTCCTCCTGACCTCTTTTAGTTACGACGGAAATGGCGCGGACACATTTTTCTGGGCCGGCGCGACGAATCGTCCCGGTCCTCAAGGTTTCATCATACCCGACGAGTGGGGAAAGTGAGTGTTCAACCACAAGCATCGTCACAAAACAAAAAAATGTGTTACTCATTGTTCGAGTAACGCACCATGAGATATAAATACATACGAATTTTAGCACAAACGTTCTCGATCGTTACTTCAATAAGGATTTTACATTGACCCTGCCGGATAATAAGAAAATTACGGAAATCAAATGGTTTGCGGTTTATGATCTCACGAGTCAGGCAAGTAGTTCCTCACTTGAATACCATTACCACCTTTCTCTCTCCTTCTCTTATCATTAATTATCACTTTTACATTGTACATTTAGAATACTTTTGGTGACGTTTACATTCCGGAAGAATTCGATCCACCTGCTCCGCAAAGAATAACCGGATTAACAAAACGTTCGCACGGTGTAAATTCCGATGCGATTATCGTTCTCGATGCTAAAACGATCAGTATACCAAACTTCGAGTACGATGGCCAAGGAAGTGATACGTTTTTCTGGGTCGGCCCGGGTCCTCAACCCTCCAGTAAAGGAAGCAAAGTTCCTGATGAATATGGCTAGTCAGTATCGAGTTGATGAATCTTCTCCCTCCACCCTTGTTAAAAACATGTTCATTCATACTGTGTATCTCGTCCATTTTTGTTATCGCGTATGCTCTTTGAAACAGCTTGGATCCACTTCGGCAATACAAAGGCGAGGATGTTGTTATACAATTACCCGGTGAAATGACTGTTTTTAATATTGACTGGCTTAGTATTTTTGATCTTCCCACAAAGACGAATTTTGGTTCTGCCATTATACCCGATGGATTGAACGTGCCACCCTCGCTCGTGAAAGTAGGTGCAATTCACAATGAATATATTACACTGAAAATTATCTCTACAAATATAACGGTAATTTGTCTGAATGTTAAAAATCAGGTTTCGAAACACCCGCAATCTTTGCCAAATTGCGTTCAATTACACAAAAGATATCAAGTGGCCTGGGAAATTTTTGGACCTCAGATCACTATCCAACTGACTGGACAAGTCGGTGAGAGAGTTTGAAAATCGTCTCCTTAATACATTATGCTTATTCATCGTTTCCAAAATTGTCGGAATATTTTTTTGCACGAATAGGAGAGGATGAATATATGGCTTTTGGCTTGTCTGGGTCGGAGGAAAAGAGCCAAATGGAAGGTGCCGATGTTTCCATTGCTTACATGGATGGTGCACGTGGTTATGCAACTGATTATAACATCACAGCAAAAGCTCCGGTAAGTATATTTTAAAGATACGATTACTTTTTGTTTATTTCATTTTTTATTACCAAAGATGTAAGATGAATCGTGTTACATTGTCCCTGAATAGTGCGGCAAGACCCTTGGTCAATACAAAGGTGTTTGCAAGGACGAACTCGTCGGTGGATTGGATAGCAATCAATTGTACACAGCTGTCAGAGAAAATGGCCTCAATATTATTACATACCGACGTACTCTGATATCTTGTAAGTCCGGGAGGAACAAAAAAAGGCTCAAATTTTAACGGCGCACATTCTAAAATATTCTATTGGCACAGCGGATTCTGGTGATAAGGAGTATCCATTGGACAGACCAGTTTACGTTGTTTGGGCTTTAGGAAGACTGGACGAGAACAAGGAACCCAATTTTCATGATGTCTATCCTAAAAGCAATCTGAAACTGGAGCTCAATCGTAACGAGCCTGAGAACACATGTATGGATTTCACCGAAAACGACAATAGTTTGCGAGAGCCATGGGAAAAATCGGATATATTCGATAGAAGTATCAGAAGCTTTGACGCAATTATTGGGCCATCAGGGGGAAAAAGGGGATACCAAGGAATAACAGGTATGCAATTCAAACAAAAATGAAAAAACCTGCGGGCTGTAGTTTCGTTTACGTTAACATATTACAAGAGGCGTATACCTCAATAAATTTATAAACTACATCACAGGTCTGACTACAACGGGTCTCGCTTGGTATATCAACGGAAATCTCATACCAGAGTTGTATCTACGGAGAGGTCTGACTTATAACTTTCACGTTCGGGGTGGTAACAATCCTCATAGCGCAAATCTCTACCACCCTTTGATTATAACGGACGAACCACACGGCGGTTACGATAGACTGAGTGACATCGGCCAGAGCAAAGTCCGCGTTTTGGCTGGCGTAGAGTTCACAAGAAGAGGTCGTCCAAGACCCATAGCTGGTTCGTTACAATTCTCAAATTTTCTTCACAAATTCCATACAACTCGCTCATCAGCGTTTGTTGATTTTTCGTTTTTAGTCGGTCCGCTCTGTTTGGGAAAACACGATGCACGGGATAGAAGACTGGACGACGATTTCACGACTTTCAAAAAGTTCAATAGAACTCTCGTATACGTCTGCGAATCCGGTGATCCGGGTATTCTCGAGGTAACTCCTAATTCCAGTTGGCCCGACACCGTCTATTATAATTCGTTCACTCACGCGAATATGGGCTGGAAAATTCACGTTGTCGATTCGTATACGAGGGTCAGCGGAAGTACAGCCACTGCCATAACAACTGGTTCGCTAGCCTTATTCCTAATGGTATCCTTTCGTCTTTTATAAAATAATGAGACATAGACTCCGAAGACTGCTCAATTTGTTTAGATATTCAAGAATCCGAAGAATTATAGTATGACAGGAGATTTTAGTGAATGTCTCTTCGACATTGTCTCCCCTCGCTAGCGGAATAGAGTACAGATGCGGCACGTTATTGCGTTCGTTGATTCAATAATTATCAATGAATTCGTATGATTCTTTTCTGTCAAGTATTTATCAGGTATAAATATATTTTTACATCTAGATGAGAGATTGAAATTCGTTATATCGATAATTTAGCGATTTCGCGTCCTCGCGATGCCGAGGACCCTACTCTCATGACCGAGAACACTCGACGAATAATAAAGTCACAAATTCAACAAACTTCACGATATTCTCATAACATATGGTAATAGTACAGTAGTAGTATATAGTATCACAATTGGGCTGTTCGCGTCTCTTAGCGCTGTATAAGTAATGTCTTACGGACGGTTCGTACTCTCTGATAACACTTGCTAGTTATGTCCGGGAAACAAAATTCGTATTAACGCAGTAATATTGCTTCATTAGACGAGACGACGAACATCTTCTAAAAAGAAAAACAAAACCAAGAGTACAGACTGCTTTTAAGAAGTAGCACCGTCTCGTTTGCTTCAAACTCCGCAAGAGTATAATGTTGCTGAACGGCAGTCTCAAGAATTTAATGCACTATTATTTACATTGGGCATAATTATATTACATGAACAATCGTTTGAGATAATTATTGCTCGATTTGCGCAAATTGCGAGATCCCAGTCTCGATAAAATCTTTTTAGATTTTACGCGAAGATCCTGTTATCTCTTATTTCGGCACATCGAGACGTATTGAGTACACACGCTTTTGAGTCGTCGGTAGATTAATTGCCTATTACAAGGACTCTATTCTCGATGAAACTCTAAGAACTGATGAAGCGTTGCAGGTAGGTCGGTGCACTGAATTTCATACTTAAATATCGCTTGAGCCGCATGACACTGAAGAGTCATATAATTGACGAGATTCACATTATTGTGTGGATTCAGCGATATACGATGAGCCGGAGTGTCGCCCAATTTGTTCGGTGTATCTAAATGGGCTCCGTGGTCGAGCAATAACTTTATAAGCTGAAAAGATAAATGAACAGAGTGATGAGTACGTTGATGGGGGACGTTCGCTGCGATAGCATTTCATTAAATTTACAACTTACCGGATTGAAGAAATTGTACGCATTACTGGCAACGTGAAGTGGCGTTGACCGCGAACCGTTTCTCGCGTTCACGAAAGCGCCACACTCGAGGAGCATTTTAACGACTCCGAGATGCGGAAAAATGGTCTGAAACGAAAATATGATCACTGTAAGTCAATTTAATCGTCCGCGACCCGTCCAAGACCTACGAATTTTAAATATAGGATATACCTGTACGTCGTCGGCAGTAAAATAACTCGAATTTATTGTATTTAAACTGGAGACGCAAAGATGTAGAAGTGTATCTTCCGTCAGAGCTGATCTTGGATTTCTTTTAACCAAATCGTGAACGAGGTGTCGAGCCTCGGCTTGTGCCTCGTTCGTTCTCGCGGTCTTTACCAACAGATATATAAGATGTGTAACGCATCTTAAAATTCTGTCGTAACTGTCTCGCTGTCGTTTGTGCACCGGTCGTTTCTAAAAAAAATCGAAAGAGAAATCCGTAATACTCTCTTCCGTTTGCCGTACAACTTTCTGTGATGAAAAGTCATCGAGATTTATTACCTCCAGTAGTTGTCGAGCCGCGCCGAGATGACTGGTCAATAATTTGAATATAGCTACAACATCGGAGAATCGTGGCTCCTCTTTGTCACGATTGCGGTCTACTACCTCGAGTGTCTGTTCGTTCAAATCTACCATTATGCGTACGAGAGCTTGCGCGGTGAAACAAGTATCGGTGTAAAGTATCTAAAACAATTTAAAGTCATAATTTTGTGATATTTTATTGTAAGAAGGATGTCTCGTTAAATACATACCGAATCTTTCGCGACACGAATTTCTAGAGCTCGCCTCCACAGATCGATGCAATGCTGATATCTGTAGAAAATATGAAAGGAAAAAATTGTCTCCAGGAGTACCGAAGTAACAATTGAAACGCTAATAATGAGACTCGATTGTGAAGCTCACCTCAAAGCATCCGCGTACGCAGCTCCTCTATACATTAGCCTGAACAGTGTATCTTTGTGATGTTCGCCCAGAATTCTCTCGCATATGAGAAGGCTCTGTATACGAATCGCATCCAAATCCAGAGCGATTACATTCAACTCGTCGAGAGTTGTAAATTCCACGGCATTTCGAAAACTGTCGCGCTTCGGCATCGAGGGTCTCTTTGGTAACGGATTACCATCGACCGTGTTTGAGTTTCTAATAGCCATAGCCTTGCGCCAATATTTTAGAGCCGTTTGCGTATCATTATGCTCGTCGAAAAAAGTCGAACCCATAAGTTCATTGGAATCGGCTAATCGCTCCTGACTGTAAGATATGTTTTCCACTGTAACGAGAGAACAATTTTCGACCAATTGACTAGATATAATTTACGACAAGCCGTTGAATTTTTTCCTCCGCATTCTTACCCAGATGGTCGAATATGTGTGTCGCTCCTTTTAGACAAGCCGTCTGTAGAGCGTCATCGTTGTGACGCGATTTAAGATGAGGATCTGCATTGTGATCCAGTAACAATTTCATAGTTTCGAATCTGTGTTCCTGTACGGCGTAATGTAAAGCAGTCTTGTTTTGTATATCCCTGGCATTCGCATCGGCGCCGTGTCTCAACAGGAACGTACATAATTCAATGCTTTGAACCGAATTGATCAAACATGTACCACCGTTATAGTTTGCTCTGAGAATATCAGCCCCGTGTTCCACGAGGTATTCTACGATATCTGAAATTTGACCACATGTATTTATAGGTCGGGCAACAAGTTTTTTGTTAAATAGTTTATCAGCTCGGATTGGAAAACGCAAAGGTTCGATCGTTAGCTCGTTCGATTTTCTAAAATATTTTTCAGACGAGCGTTATAATTAATTATGATGCGAATGGATGAATATTATCTACCGTAGGTGGATAAAATATGAGGAAATATCTATTGCAACATTGTTGTACTGGCGCTGAAAACTGATCGACCTAGACCCTAATTTCCCACGACCCACAAATCACAAACGCCGCTACCAATGAAACTAAAATAGATCATTACCAAGATGCGTCATGAAGCAAGCCGATCGCACAGGCGTGGAACCGGAATCTGAAACAGCATTAACTTCTGCCCCATGGTGTACGAGACACTTGATAACAGGTAACTTTCCAGAAACTGCGGCACACCACAAGGGTGTCACGCAATGGACGGATCTGTCATCCGGCACTTCGTATAAACCACGCTGTTCAATGTCTGCGTCGCATGTCACAATGAGATACTCGACTATCTCCACATTTCCTCTTTTACACGCGAAAAATAGTGGTGCACAGTCATCCTTTGTACGACTGACTATTTCTTTGCGAACATTCTTCTTGTATTTCTCCAAACGATTACGAATGGAAAAGGAGAAACGTGCTCCCGGTGCTGTGAATTTGCATTCCTTGATAAGGTCATTGAACAATTGATCCATGGTATTGGTGGTGATAAACCACATATCAGATCGTCATCGAATCGGTAGTTGTGTGACTTTGGACCACAGGATTTTTACTATGAAAACGAAATAGGCGAATTTGTTTCTATATAGTTATCTTCCATCACAGGAATAGAGTACACGAACGAGCAATCGCTTGAAAACGAACAAAGGAGATACACGAGGTTTCTTTTCGCGCGGACAAAAGCACGAGCTCACGACTTAATAACGCGTGATGGGTTAAAAAACGTCCTGACTCTCGGCCGTTCGAACGCTTACTACGGGAATGTGAGCAGGGTTGCTTTTAGAAACAGAAATACGAAGCAATGAATCAGGCAAAGCATTGACGTTATTCGGCCATATGCGGAATCGGTAACAGATGCAAGGGTACATATACACAACGGTACAAAGAGAAAAGCCTGTCCGAGGCGAGTGTATTCTTAATGTTGTTATCCCCGATCTTTGATAGTAAAAACGAAAAACTCAATAAATCACTCGACGTTTCACTCCCTTGTACGAGCAATCTGCGACATGCTGCACGAATAGAACTCGCGTACGAACCATCAATTAGTAAACGGGCAGCTCGGAAATATGCGTATATTCCCTTTAAACTGTCAGAATATCACCCAATGCCCAATGCCCAGATGTGACTGATGCATCAATCAGAACTTCGGAACATCAATGGAACAACAGGCCTTATGGGCGCACTTGGCTGGGGTCCGCTTAGTACTGACCCCAGCTACCGTGGCGCTGTTCAATATCTGTGTGCGCGCATACACTGGCGCTGCGGTCATAGCGATATGCTTTTTTTACATATACAGTTATGATAGCGATGCTGTATTTCTCTTCCGATTTAAAAAAAAACATTTTTACTACAATGAGGAGTCAACATTGTGAAAAAAAGTTATTGAACTTCGATGAAAAAAAAAATATCTATTAAAAAAAAATCTCCAACACTAAGATTCGATCCGTAAACCGCTACATGTAAGCCCCCTTCGCTTTCGAGCGTACCGCTGATACAAGAGCGAGTGAGATACAGTTATCGGCAGGCACGCATAAGCGCAAACGAGATAGCATGAGAGTGGGGTTCGGCGGATGCTTCAAGTGTGTGGTACACCGATATATCGCTGCACGCTCTACAGTCCATACGTGGAACTACATTTTCCGTACCAAAAGTTAACACGGGCCCTGTTGTTCCATGTACATCTATGTGCTCTGCATCAATGCATGTATGCGTATTGAAAAATTGACAGCAGTATAACGACTGCTATAGTCAACAAATGCGTACGACAATTAATTCTAAGTCGGGATTATCGGAGCACGCAAGCACGAAACAAACGGAATCGAGACATCATTTTCTCCTATCGGATCGAGTATAGAACTTTTCAGAATTGTCCTCTCTCCACAAAGATGAATGACTCGTCGAACTTTTTTAGTATTTTTGTTACTTCTTTTTCCACAATTATTACACTTCTCTTATCGTATCGATAAATTTGTTTAGAGCACTTTCATTAAAAACATCTTCTTCCCGCCTCTTGTAACCTGCATTGTAGTTTGAATTTTTCACACTAGCACCGCCACAGTCCGGCGTCCACGTGCATTAGTAGTATAACCTCTTTTCACGCGTTAGAACACAAAGGTTCTCATTATCGAACAATTAAGGTGAATGTTACGGTTTTACGATGGTTCGCAAGAAGATTGACAATCGCATACGGGTTTTAATTGAAAATGGAGTTGTCACTGGACACAGAACAATGTTCGTCGTCATCGGGGAGAAGGCGAGGGATCAGGTAACTTTGACGTGAAAACAGTATAAAATTCAAAAAACCAATGGAGCAATATTGATTACCAGAATTCTTCGATTTCAGGTCGTGCTGCTCCATCACATGCTTTCGAAATCTGTTGTTAAAGCAAGACCCTCTGTACTCTGGTGTTACAAAAAAGAATTAGGTTTCAGTAGTCACAGAAAAAAGCGTATCAAGTCCATCCAGAAGAAAGTTAAAGCGGGCAAACTGGATGTGAACGAGGACGATCCTTTCGAGCTATTTGTCGTTTCCACGAATATACGTTATTGTTATTACAATGAGACGCATAAGATTCTTGGAAACACATATGGAATGTGTGTTCTTCAGGTAATATGGGCCACATGCATTCTGTATGTACCATTTTATCATGGCATGTATTTATGTATTCCATTTTATCATGGAACAGGGCACAGTACAAATTTATGATTTTTGTAGGATTTTGAAGCTCTTACGCCAAATCTCTTAGCTCGTACTATCGAAACTGTGGAAGGTGGAGGAGTAATAGTATTACTTCTACAATCAGTTAATTCTTTGAAACAATTGTATACCATGAGTATGGATGTTCATCAGCGTTTTCGTACAGAGGCCCATCAAGTAATATTTTACCTCTACCATTACTTATGAACCATAGCAACTTTTCTGGTGTACATGAAAACTTAAAAAAAATTGTTTGTCCAGGATGTTGTCTGCAGATTCAATGAAAGATTTCTGCTTTCATTGGCCTCGTGTGACAATTGTCTCGTAGTAGACGATCAATTGCGCATTCTACCTCTATCGTCTCAAAATTTAAAGATAGAACCTCTGCCAAAAAGTGCAATAGCAACGGATGAACAGGCCGAGCTAGAAACTCTGAGGGAAAGTTTCCAAGACACTCAGCCGGTTTCGTCATTGATAAATTGTTGCAAAACAGTTGATCAGGCAAAGGCACTCCTAAAGTTCATTGAAACGATATCGGAAAAAACGTTGCGATCAACGGTTTCATTAACAGCCGCCAGAGGACGCGGAAAATCGGCGACACTGGGTCTTGCCATTGCCGGGGCAGTTGCCTTTGGTTATTCAAACATCTATATCTCAAGTCCCAGTCCAGAAAATTTGAATACATTGTTTGAATTTGTTTTCAAAGGCAAGTATATTGAACTGTATTTATTTATAATCATTAAGGATGAGACAAACGATAACAATTGAATGACCATTTCCTTATATCATTATAGGCTTTGATGCTCTTGCATATCAGGAACATCTGGATTATGGTCTAGTTCAATCAACTAATCCAGAATTTAATAAAGCCACCGTTCGGGTCAATGTTTTTCGTGATCACAGACAAACGATTCAGTACATTCATCCTACAGATGTGCATAAGCTGAGTCAAGCAGAATTGCTCGTGATAGACGAAGCAGCTGCTATTCCTCTGCCTTATGTTAAAGCAATGTTGGGACCGTATCTCGTCTTTCTCTCATCCACGATAAATGGCTACGAGGGAACCGGTCGTTCTCTGTCGTTGAAATTATTACAGCAATTGAGAGCCCAAAGCATAGCGCCAAACACTCACGACAAAAGTGATAAGGCAAAAATGGAAAAATCTATTCTCGGTCGTCAATTGTACGAACTCAGCCTCGAGGAATCTATTCGTTACAAATCCGGGGATTCGGTCGAGGAATGGCTCACGAACTTACTATGTCTCGATGCCATGACTCATGCTCCGATTCTCTCTGGCTGTCCACCTCCCGATGATTGTCAGCTGTATTATATAAACAGAGATACTCTCTTCTCTTATCACAAAGCCTCCGAGCTGTTTCTCCAGAGACTCGTAGCTCTTTATGTAGCATCGCATTACAAGGTAAGCCTTATGGCGGGCAAGCACGAATCACCAATACGAACGATTTTCCAATATATCATCGTTTTCAGAACAGTCCGAATGATCTTCAAATGATGTCAGACGCACCAGCGCATCATCTATTCTGTCTTCTTGGGCCTGTCGACCCTAATCGGAAAACATTGCCAGAGATACTGGTCGTTATACAGGTGTGTTTGGAGGGTGAGGTGAGCAAAGCGACCATTGCCGATGGATTGGGAAGAGGTCGCAGAGCAGCAGGTGACCTCATACCCTGGACAATAGCCCAGCAATATCAGGACAACGACTTTCCAAGACTTGCCGGTGCGCGAATCGTGCGAATAGCCACGCATCCGGATTACCACGGTGTAGGATCAATGATTTTTCTCATTATAGGAATGAATTGTATGGGGCCTATGCTAGTAAATTATAGATGTATCATCTTATAGATGGGCTATGGCAGCCGAGCTGTAGACTTGCTCAAACAATATTATGAAATGAAGATACCAAATATCGATGAAACATCAGACAATGCGAGTACAGAAATATCAAGAATCGAAGACGCACACATCGATCTCCTCGAGGAAACAATTGGTATGAAAATGTCTACTTGCAATCGTTAACACACATTTAACATCGTCGCGATACACGAGACAATTTTCTCAGAACCCAGATCGTCTCTACCACCACTGCTGCTCAAGTTGAACGAGAGACGACCGGAAAACTTGGATTATATCGGTGTGAGCTTCGGCTTGACGGAATCTTTGCTGAAATTCTGGAAACGATCCAACTTCGTTCCAGTCTATTTGAGGTTTTTATAGAAAACGTTTCGCTATCATTATCGCATGGCTTTGGTTTGAGTCGTTCTACCTATGATTAATAATTCTTATCTATACTTAGGCAAACCGCAAACGACATAACCGGCGAACACTCGTGCATAATGATGTGCAAGATCGTGTCGGACGACGAAAAAGACTTTGGATGGCTGGAAGCTTATTGGAAAGATTTCCGGCGGAGATTTACGACTCTTTTGTCGTATTCGTTCGGCGAATATTCGCCAGCTTTGGCTCTTGGTGTACTCACGAATAAAACGGTCAAGGAATCGAGTACAGGTGAGTTAGTCTCGTGTGGGTAACTCGTGGCGAATAAGTTGATATTATTAACGTAAATGCATCAAATAAAGTATGTCTTTGGTCTTTGTAGTCATCAAGAAGGATACTCTGGATGCTTACTTTACTTCCTATGACTTGAAGCGCTTGGGCATGTACAGCAGCAATATGGCGGATTATCATTTGATTATGGATCTCTTACCACCGCTCGCGAGGCTATATTTTCTCAACTTGATGGGAGATACTCATTTTTCACCCGTACAAGCAGTCAGTATTAATGAAAATTGAACTGATTTAAACTGAGAAACGCGGTTCCTTGCTCATGTTGATGTATTCCATTTTAGGCGATACTTTTGGGTCTGGGACTTCAACACAAGACGGTTGACAAACTCTCAGAAGAATTGAGCTTACCTTCGTCGCAATTGCTCGGTTTGTTCAATCGTGTAGTGAGAAAATCCGTACAATTCATGAATGGAGTCGCAGAGGACTTCGTCGAGAACGCAATGATTATCAGTACAAGAACGAACGACGACATTACTGTTGATTCAGAGAAAGGAAAGAGCATGCATATTGAATTAGAGGCTGCTGCTAAGGTACGTGCCACGATTTACACGTTTCATTTTCAATATTTTTAGTCCTTGAAAATTGTCCCGCCTGATGACGCTTGCCGTCTTCGTTATTCTTCTTACAGAAACTCCAGGCTAAGCAGACTGCAGAACTAGCCAGACTGAAGCAGGAAAATCTAAATCAATACGCGATCAAAGGTACCGACGAAGATTGGGACAATGTTCTCAAGAGCAATGCAAGCAAATCACTGATATCGGTTAAGAGTGGTGAGAAACGGGGGAATTTATCGACCAACGACGTTACACACGATTTGCCGGAAGGCGATCGTAAAAAGAATAAGAGGAAGAAACGATTTTCCAAATGATGATGACAATTATGTATGCTCAAAGGTGTTTTTATTTTAACGACAATCGGTACAATAAAACCAATTGAGTAACGAACCTCAAATGTCAGTACTTATATATTTTTCGTACTTCGTATCATTTCGAATTTATCACGCATCATTGTATAAAAAAATTGTTATCTGCTATGTACTTGATACATTGGCAGATGAGATTTCTTTCATGTTGTATAGAACGCGATAACAGCCGTTGAAGGAGTATAAAACGGTTTTGATTACGGTGTTTGTTTGTCACGTTATTCCGAACAGTATCTCGCCTCGATTTTTCTTCATTCGTCGAGAATTTGTTCTTCGCGAATCTCTGATTCTTCCGATTATCATGTGTAACCTTAGGCGCATCTCGAATAGTCGTTTCGGAATCTTTTGTCGATTCAGCGGGAGAGGATTTTGCTTGACCGTCGGATAATTCATTTTCTTGAGATACTTCCGTTTTGATCCTCTTTGCCGGAACTTCGTCGGGAGCGTCGTCTATGCATGGTAAATAGTACAAGTCGATCAAGAATAATTATTTACCTTGTGTGTTGTGATTTCAAAACTTACCATCTTCCAAATCACTACCGTAATTGGCAACGAGACTAGCCAATCCATATTCAGTTACTTTCGCAGAACGAATTTCTGGCGACTCAATCGCGGGACATTCGTTCGGTAACTCGGAAGTTGGTTTGTCGCATTGGATTTGATTCGGCTCGTCTTCTTCGTCGGAAATAACGCATGTTACAGGCAACAACTCAATGTTCTCTAATGCTTCGACAGGCTCAAGCGGCTGCTCCTTCTCCTCGTCTTTGTCCATGTATTTTGGCAGATTTGCTATGATAAATATTGTTGAATCAGATACAAAGAAATGCGGAGAAAGAATTCCGTTGTTCAAGTCGTCTTACCAGTTCCGGCAAAGGGACGTAAGCCCCTATAAAGTTCCGTAATCGGCTCTTGTTGTTCTTTATATTCTCGAGGCTTACGTTTCCGAACTTTCCTCTTTTTTGCGCCTTGTTCAGGTTTTGACGAACCCCGGTTTGGACGTTGTTTCTCGATTAACTCACCTCTTTCCCTTTTCTCGATCGCTGCCGAGTTCTTTTGTTCTACGTTAATCTTGGTTGGATATTTTCTAGGATAATACAAAGCAACGATTGATAATTGAGATGAATTCGACATTAGGTAAATTATCGTGGCAGCTTACTTTTTTCTCTCTGTGATCCATTTCTGTATATCCTCCGGTGTCGAAAGATTTTTCATTCTGTGATAAAGACCGGTACAGTGTTGCATGCTTATGTGTTTTTCGACTAGCTTAGGATGCGCGGTAAATACACAGCCATCGATGTCACAAGTTTTGTGCGAACTCGTGTGTATGTCGAGTAATTCGGCTGTGTTGAATTCGCGATCGCAAACCTCGCAATAATAGCTCGTATCATCGTCTTCGGAGCTTACACAGTTCTCATCTCTCTGGTCGTAGGGCTCTTTGTCATCTTCGTAGATAGGTGCCTAAAAAGGTTCGCTTGAAATTCTTTCAATACCCAATACAATTACTCGCACGAGAGTGGACTCGCGTTGCTCAATAGAATCTTCAAGTTGACTAGTTGATTGGATTTCTAGGATAATTATTCGATTCCAAGATGACTATTGGATCGTCGACGGGTGATCAGGAAACTGGATAATGCTCGTGTGTAAGGCTACGAGTCATCGCAAAGATCAAGTTTGTCTTATTAAGGAATTTCTCGTCCGACTCTTTCGTACAATTATCAAACTTCCTTGGCCACGATTAATGCCTGGTAATTAACTGCCTGGGTTCAATGATATACGAGACGAAAAATAGCGGAGGGGTTTAGACCATTGTCTGGTTTGTACGACAAACGGAGGAAACATCAAGCTTAGAACTTGTAGAAATATTATTTATTCTTACAATATGAATCTTAGATACAAATTTATGATCTCTGTTATGTTTTGTTTTGTTTACGTTTCCGATTCTGTCGTTGCAAGAAAATCGATCCGTACGAATAATCGAGATGATCTCGGTATCACTGATCACATAGGAGATGAAAAAGAAAAATGAGGCACAACATTTTATAGCAGGTAAAATTATACAACTATTACTCGAAAATGCCGCATTGTGAGATAGAACTGAATTTGGAGTCGATCGTATCTAAACTACTTTTCGTACTTGATAAATAAATCTAAGTTATTGGTGAAACTGTTTTTCATTATACAATGCAATTACTACAAGTATCGACGAGGAATGTTACGGCACAAAGCATACCGTATGCTGGTCAAAGAGTCATTAAATAGTAGGACATGTTCCAGAGAGAAGAGAGAAAGAGAGAGAGAGAGAAAGAGAGAGTCTTACTCGACAACATGAAGTACCAGTCTTAGAATTTCTACTCTTAATATTTCTATACGCGTATCCGTGTGATGTGTACGTGCTTTTGGTACAGCAAATGCTCACGTATCAGGAGTAATAGTGGAAATATTATGAGCAAAAAGAACCGAGATATTGATAAACTTGAACGTCTCTGTTTTATCGGAATACCATGATCGTGGCATTGCGCAACCGTCTCTCGGAGACAACTGTATGACGAACCCAATGTTCGATTCTACGCACGAGTACTTATATTAAAAGTATCGAAGGAGGAGTGTTGTATGTTGATAATTGCCAATACGCTATGCACAAGTGATCCCGGCGGGACCAAATGCCCGAGTTGGAGCGAGGGAACATAGTAATTGTTTCGTCTCGGAAATACTAAACATTACATACGTGAAGAAAAAAGATAAACAAACACAGGATGTGAATACTTTCGAGTTACAAAAAACACAATGTCGTTGGTTGCTTTTGATTTGGAATATTCAATTACTTCAGAAAGGAAGGAGTAGCCTGAAGCTTTAAGACCGAGCCTGTTCGCTGGAAGGCTGCTTCTCCTCCTCTAGCTCCATTTTCTCGGGTGTATTACTGCTATCGTTGGTATCATTTTTCGCAGTATTTTCGGTATTCTCAGTATTATCAGTACTTTCCGTACTCTCACTTTTCACAGTTCTCTCAGTTTCCTGAACACCCTTGGGATCAATTGTATTCTTATCTTTGTTTTCTGTTTTCTGACCACCCTGTAACCAAAGTAACCCATCAACTGCCGTTTGTAATAAAAGAGATTTGATTTATTAATCGTCGATTAAGCTAATGACTTTATTAATTTTTTTTCATCTTTCATTGTCACGGAATAATGCTGACGTTATACTTTTTTAAAACCACATTCAAAATAATTCAATTTTGTAGGATATCGTGGAAATAAGTATGTGTTATATACATTTTAATTCATGGGAGGCAGATGTAGAGTAGGAATTTTTTTTAATTTGTCAGACGTAGAATTTGTTCATGGTTAGGAATGGCGATCGAAGGAAAGTTGAAAACTTCGTACGCATGGAAGCTAGTGTTGTATGGCACTATCCGTTAGCATACACGCGATATACATATACTCACCTATTGCCGGATGAACAATACGACCGAAAAATACAGTCGGTAATTCAATAAGCAATGGCAAATTGAGAATCAATTTGCAAATTGCTTCGATTTTATAAAAAAAAAAGACAAAAACATATGACAAGTCTCATACCTGTTCAGGGTTGTTTGCCAGATATTCATTTTTGGCATCTCTGATCATGCGTGTTACTTTGTTCCTCAAGTCTTTGAATTCATCCCACTCTTTGGCGTCTTTATTCTTCTTTGCTTTGGCATAAAGTTTGTTCTTTTTCTGTATCTCGTTACGTATTTCGTCCGTCATCCAAGGTTTCTTCAGTTCTAGTTCCTAATTACATTCCAAATTAATTCAATTCGAGTAGTAAGAGCCGAATATCGATTAATCATTATTTTCACTAACTTCCAGTTTGTTAGCTTTTTTAGCACTGTTCATGGTCTTCATCTTAATATTGCCATTGCCCATGGGGAATCTTGGTCTCATGTGTGGCAAGCCTTGAGGAGGTAAAATACCTCTTGGTCCAGGCCTTATGAGTGGACCACGAGGACCCATACCTCTAAGGCCCATCATCGGAGGCATCAGTGGAGGCACTCCTCGAACTCGCGGTCCAAATAGAGGAGGAGGACCGGGTCTCATCATACCAACTGGTCTTGGTGGCATCATCCTCTGGCGCATTGGACCAAACATCGGACCGATCGGCAGTGGCATTCTCTGTGGCATACCAGGCATCGGAAGCCTCCCACCGAAGCGAGGCGGAGGTGGTCGCATTCCTGCCGATGGCATTCTCGGACCGAGAAGAGGTCCTCTGTTCAACGGACTCATATTCGTCCACTTTTTACGGTTCCGTACCAATTAGTATTTGCAGTTACTTTCAAATAAAGTTTATTGTGACCTACGGATGAGCCGAATTCTTTGCTTGTATTCATTATAAACTTGTAGCATTTCTTTTGAATACTCGATAAGAATATTTTATACGTCCGATGGTAAATAAGAACGAAATTCGAGTTGTTTCAATAGTAGGGAAACGTAAAAATGGGAATTTTGTTAGGGGAATGATAATTCTTTAGACTCCCAGACAGTAACTCCGGTGGTGCCATCTATTTGGAACGTAGATTCTTAGCGATCAAGTATCAAAGAATGAACCATATATAACCGTAAAAATGAGGGTTCATGTGGCGTTGTACCGCCTAACCCGACCCAGTACATTTGTGGATACGATCCCATAGATAACAATCGAAATTACAATATAATATTTCTTCATTCCCCATGTTTATTCTAGTTGTTGACCATTTTCTAAGACCACAAGCACAGTGCTGCTCATTACTCTTGATTCCATTGAAATGTGTTCAAGAACAATTTGTTGTCCTTTTTTTTTAGGTTAGAACAATGTTCAGCCGCGCTCAAAGCATCTTATGTTGCATTCGATGGAATCAAAGTATGACGAGTAGTATACTGTATTTTCTAAAATTGTCAGGTGCGTAAAAGAAGGGAAATGATTTGATCATCGGTCAGCTGAAGAACGTGAGAATACTGGACTGCTTAAGCATACCTACCAAAATAGCTATTGCCCAGGTTCAAGATTTTTGTATTTCGCGAGATCCGTGAAATCGTGAATCACTTTTAAGGCGCAGATTACCGCCACTGTACGCACTTACAAACGTGTAAAAACACTAATAAATTAGACTTGATGTCGGCACGACGCACGCTCGCACACACAACACGCGAGAAATAAAGTCATACAGTACACATGAATAAAATTGCGATTCAATGGACATAGATGTGATACTACACGAAGTCTCAAGGTGTATACATCCAGTAGCTGTAATAAAATTACACCGATGGCGCCACCATAGCCGATCCGTAGGCGGTAAAAACTAAAGTGGTTAAATTTTTTTTAAATACATATACATCAACGTATATTTCGAAAATACTACCATTCGCAATATTAACAAACAATGCAGTAGCCCTTAAATATACAGAGGGAAATACATAAATAAGGTTAAGTTTTGCACGACACACCGCTTCTTCGTTAATTCGTACCGAAATGCAAATTCGGCACATTATTTGTTATAAACTATGCATACAGTTGTGCGAATATAACTACGAAGAAAACATTAATCAATACATCCTTTTCGATATAACAAGTATAAAAATACGTATCGTAATAATGACGAATATTGGCAGAATCTGCCAAATGTAATAATCAGACACAGATGAAACGATCGACTGTGAATGTTAATAATTAACGTATAACCGATTGGGGAGAAAGCCCTGCTGCAAGCTATCGAATCAACGTTTGATTCATAAAGAATTTACGATCGTACGCAGTACAAGTGTTTGCGATTACGTACATGGGCAATATTGAAAATAAAATAAGTTATTATTGATCTAGTAAAAAATTGCTATAACGAATCGTGAATATGTAATGTCTCTCTATGTAATAACTATTGACAATTCTAATGTTTTTTTCTCAGTACGTACTCCTCTAACGCAATTCTAACACATGTGTATAATAATTAATATTCATTGCGAGCGAATGTCGCTCCCGTCGATAAATTCATCGTTAAAGATGAATGTCGATACAGCTCGACTTCAATTAAACATTAATGTTTGATCTTCTGAGTCAATGGAAGAATAGGCGATCGCTCGATCGCCTATCGATAATGCTCGTTAATTATGTATATGTACATTATTGCTGATTCGTATCAATATGCAATTTTTTACCTGACGCATGGAGATGCATGTGAAAAGTACAATGCGACCGAATTCGCGATTTAATACTTACATATTAAATTCATCGTATCTTGTAAACATCACTACAACAATTGATTCACCCGCGATGGAAATTTGTAACTCTACGTCATATGTCGAAAAATGTAATAAACAAATATCTTCTCGCCTCTATGTAAATATAATAATTTTGTTCACAGAATTAAATGTGAACTAATCATTTATTATACGGCGATACTTCCTGTTGGGTGGAAATACTTCTTCCTCCTCTTCGGCTTCGGCCGTTAAAAATGGATCGTCATAGGCATAGTTGGGTGCCCACTTTAACAAAAGTTTCTCAAAAAACTCCTCGAGATTGCGAGCTTCTTGATACACCTGTGATTCGACCTGGATGACAATATGACGAATAAGATTAAATCAATGTTCTAAAGGTACATCGAACGATATATATTACTTACGGGATTATAAGTAAATGCATTCTTGAACATGAGTCTGATGTCCGCCATAACTTGTCGCAAATCGGTATAGTGATTCGGATGATCCGGTTTCAGTTTATCCCTGATAATGTCCAGAGCTATTGGTCTTTTGATGATTCGATGATACTCCGCTATCTGTTGATGCGAATAACGGCTCAAACAATCGCACAATTCATGAGGACGGAAAAGAGAAATAAGTAAATAAGTAATAGAGACAAACCTCCGAGGACACGACCTCACGGAATGGTAAACTTTGTTCATATTGACAATACAGTTCGAGTACGATTCGTTGAGCAATACGTAATTCCCTTGCACTCATAGTATTTGGTCTTTTTTCTCCAGGAGGATCTTCCGAACAATCGAGGACATTTGTACACAACATGCACTGCCAAGTTTCACTTTCGCTAAAATCATGGTCCGTATAAAATACTTCTTCGAACGAGTAAACAAGTATCTTTTAATGACTGCAATAAACTTACTCGGGAAAAGTTTTTAAACTCGGTATATGGCAGTACAAGTGAAAGACTTTGGGGCATTTGTCACAGCACAGAACAGCATCCCCACCGTCCATGCATACTGCGCACCAATCCTCGTTCGGATCATCTTTCGCCATTGATGTCGGATTATCTTTTAAATTGTCTTTATTGTTAATATAAGAGAGTACGTACAAGATTTATATATATTTTGTGAAAATTCGACTTACCGGACGCACCGTCACCCAATGAATGCAAACCTTCATCCGTCGAGCTGTCGACTTGTTCAGAATCCATTTGATTCTTCTGCGCTTCGGGTATTACGACGATTCCGTTTGAATCTAATTTTGCGATAGTGAGCATCAGATCGTTAAGGGATTTTTGACAAAATTTGTCGAGGTTTTTTTCAGTTTCGTCGGTTTTTCCGGGTGGCACGGGACTCGGTGTTTTTGGCACCGATGAACTCACAGCTGGGCCAGCAGATGCGGAAGTCTGTGATTGGAGCGAAGGTTCACCGTTTGAACCCGTGTTGTTTGTAGCATTGTATTTTTGTATATTACTATTAGTCTGTTGTATGAGTAATTGATGTTGAATATGTTGCTGCTGGTGTTGCTGTTGTTGTTGCTGCTGATACTGTATTTGATGTTGTTGCTGCTGCTGCTGCTGCTGTTGTTGCTGCTGCTGCTGCTGTTGCTGGTGGGGCTGTTGCTGATTTTTCAATGTAATTTTATAGGTATCATTAGATAAAGATATAGGACCTGGGGGTGGAGGGACATTCGGTTGCCGAGCAGTCGTATAAGGAAGGCAATGATTCGCGGTTTGAGGTATGTGCCACCTTGGCATTGAACCCAATTTTAAATGATAATTCATTTCGGCAAGCGTCGGTGGTACATTGCCCGTTGTACATTGTTGAACCCTTCCGCCCGAGACCAATGAAGGATTGGTCGGTTGATAAGTCTGCATCTGTGTTCCTCGCTGAAGGCTGTTGGCCGGATATCTGTAGCCTGGTGGGAGTTTGTAAGGCACATGATTCGGGGCTGGACGAAAAGGCGGCGGGTTGTGAGCGAGGAGACCTCGTAGACTGGCATTTTGTTGGTTCAATTGATCGAGATGGACCTGTTGATGGGGATGCGTGGACGAAGTGACTTGTTGCTGATGACAAGAGCCTAGTGGTCGCTGTTGCATCATCAGTTGCGGCTGTTGCTGCATACGTCCGTTGAAACTGACATTGTGCGATAGACGCTGCGGTAGCTGCGTTTGAGGGGATGTTCGTGGTGGCATGTTAAGCGCTTGATAATGTTGCGGTTGTTGCTGCTGTTGCAGGGAAAAGGCCTGTGCTTGAAGCTGTTGTTGCTGGGGTTGTTGTATTTGTGCCAATTGAGCTTGTTGCATTTGTGATGCTTGATGGAGCTGTTGTTGCTGGTGCTGTTGTTGCTGCTGCTGCTGTTGTTGTTGCTGCTGCTGTTGTTGTTGCTGCTGTTGTTGTTGTTGTTGTTGCTGCTGTTGTTGCTGCTGCTGCTGCTGCTGCTGCTGCTGCTGCTGCTGCTGCTGCTGCTGCTGCTGTTGATGGTGCAACTGTTGAGCTTGCTGCAAGCCAACAGCTGCATGTACCGGATATTGTAGAGTAATTTGTTGATACGAATTTTGTGGCAGTCCAGTACTCGATTGCTGTGTTGTGGGAGTTACTTGCAACACCGGTGTGCAACGATCGGCCGATGCCGATCCTGTAGAAGCAGATTGCTGCCGCATTTCCGCCGACTGTTCGGTCGATGCAATCGTTGGCGTACCTGGCCCCGAGGTTGGAGATATCGAACGGTATACTCGTCCATCCACGACAATCGCTCCAATCGACGAGACGACTGAATGCAGGAAAAAAGAAATAACATTTAAAAACGTTTTTTATCTTTCTTTAATTTCCAATTTATAAATTCATCAAAGTTACTGACCTTTGATCAGATCCGGCACTTTCTCCAATGATAGATGAATTCGCACGGGTATCTCTGGATTTGGAATATCTGCACGCCTACTCTTGATCCTCTGCAAGTGACCAGTAACCGATCTGAAAGTTTTTACAGGCAGGATTAATCTCCCATTACGATCATCCGCGGACAAGGAAATAATACAATGAATTCAAAGTACTTTTTACTGTATAGAAGTTCCATGTCCGAGCCTTTTTCTAATGCATACGTTACAAATTGAATACAATGATCCGTTAATTTCGACAATTGATCCAAAGCAACTTTCTTTTCGTTCAATGTATTCTGCTTCTGATCGCACACTTCACTCAATCGCATTACCAGCTGCTTTCCTCGTACATTTATCGCGTTTGTCAATCTATCGCAATAAAACGGATGGAATATTAATAATCGAACGCATCCGACTGGCCCAGAATAACATCAATAGCGATGTTTATCATTGTCAATATCTCTTATTGGTTATTACTTACTGAACAACCATTTGAGTTATATCGTGAACAAGAGATTTCTTTTTCTCCAATATAAGAACTTGCCTATCCTCGATAACTTTCATCGCACTTTTTAATAAGACTCTTTTATAACTGAAAAATACATATTTGTAAGTTTCGAATCATTTTGAGAAAAGAAGTAAGAAGAAACTTAGACCGAGACCTTACCTAACTTCTTTAAGCAATGTTGCCACGGAACCCCGTGTTTCTGCAGCAATTTCGTGGATAAATTTGTACTTGTGATCTCGATGATCACTGAGCTGACAGTCTCTGCACGTCAGCCTGTCGCAAGTCTGACAAAATAGTGACAATTGCTCATGAGGATGAACAACGCAAAAGAGATAGCTGGGTATTTTCTTGTCTCCTTTTTTCGAGCTCTCGGAATAATTGGCAACTTCATCTTTTGGCTTAATTGTATGATCCTTTGTTATTTTGAGCCTTTGATGAGCCTGATGATATCGATTTAATCATTCGAACGTTAGTGATGTCAAATGAAACGCATATTAAAAAGAACATCGACGATCGAATTACTCACTAAGACACAATTCTGGCATATAAATTCTTCACACTCGACACACCAACTTGTAGCCGTTGCATTGTCGTGACAACTGGTACATTTTTTCTCTTCTTCCATGTCTTTGCCCTCGTCCTCGACTCCTTGGCTACAATCATCCTCCACGAATTTTGAATGAAACCTATTGTCTATCAAATTCTCAGTCTGGCTGGTGACATTGCAAATTTGACATACAATAATGTTGCCCTCTACTAAAACCAATTAAAACGACAGACATGACCCTTTTCGCTATAACGGTGTTGTATTAAAAAAGAATTTATATATAGATATATATAAGTGGTAATGGTAAGAGATTTACTCACGCAGAACGTCCACATCGACGGAGGCATTGGAATCGGCAAGTTTGTTATTGATACACGACGAGCAAGCTGCATGAAGACATTCCAAAAGTTTCGATTCTTCGTTATACGTGAAATTCTTGTCACAAAAAACACACTTGTTGAGAAACGCCCGGGTCTCAGGTTCCTGGCTCTCGGGAGTACACTCGTTTCGCTGTTCGGTATCATCATCGTTACACATAGACTGTACTTGAGTCTGCAGAGTATCCTGAGTGCCAGACGACTGCTCCATAGGCTCTTCCTTCACCATTGCACCTGAGACTATCGTTGAAATTTCGCTCCCGTGTGCCTCCATCGTTGAGGTCAATATTAAATCAGACCGGATTAACCGGAGCTTAGCCGTTTTTCTTTCTCAAAACTTAAAATTATAAACATTAATATGTTCACGCTGCGCCATCGTGAAAAGCATCTGACGCGATGTGATCGCTAATTAGATTTGGCGCGACTCGAACATTCTTGGTGGCCCACGGGCGAGTTTTCATATGGGCATTCGGGAGGAATGTATTCTGCAACATGTTCCGCTAAGCGGAGCTAGGTGAGCCTCACGTAGTAAGTTATCCACTCTCATTCCGTAGTATTTACTCTATGGCTCCCGTGAGAAAGACAAGGCGGAAGAGCATAATTTTATACTTTATTCGATATTAAAGTATACTTTAATTTTATCAGTTTAAACGGTAGACATTCCATGTTATAATTTTCTTCGATTAATATGGCCGAAGAAATAACATTGAATTTATTGTCCCTAAATTGTTGGTAAGCCACATATAATATTGACAGGTTATACGTACAATCGTGACGTTATCAGAATAGACGAACCGCTTATCTCGTTATAGATGAATACGCGATTTCACATTAAATTCGGTTTATTCATAAATTTTCATCTTCTCAGGGGCATACCTTATATATCCAGTAATCGTGTCGATCGTATGACAGCAATCGCCGATCAGCTGTGTAGCGGAGATTATGACATTGTTTGCCTTCAAGAAGTTTGGCTCAATCGCGATTATAAGATGATCAAAGCTAAAACTCGAGAAAAACTCCCACACTCTCACTATTTCTACAGGTGAACGACGCTATAAATAATTGCGCCGTTGAATCGAATTAACGTACTTATCTGTTGTTTTCAGTGGAGTGATGGGTTCGGGTATATGTATTTTCTCTCGATTTCCCATTCAGGATGTCATGTTCCACAAATGGTCACTCAATGGCTATGTTCACAAAATTCATCATGGTGACTGGTTTGGTGGAAAAGGCGTAGGACTCTGTCGGCTCAGAGTCAACGATGCTAACATTAATGTCTACGTGGCTCATGTAAATCAATTATCCATCTATTTATTCTTATATTTATATATTATAACTTTTACTGCAACTGTGACATTGTTCGTGACTTATTGCAATCGGGAATATCTAAATTTCAAATATTGCACCTACACTCTTTGGGCGTTAGTTTATCAAATATCATCGTGACTATTGGAGTAAAATATACGAGTACGTAATATATTCAAACGATTCATATTACTTGTGCTTTTTCTTATTGTTCTAGCTACATGCTGAATACAATGAAGAAAATGACGAATATTATGCTCATCGAATTTTGCAAGCCTATGATATGGCACAATTTATAAGAATGACGGAGCGTGGAGCAGATGCGGTAATTCTTGGTGGTGATCTCAATACAGGCCCTCAAGATCTTGCTTATAAGATTATATGCGGTATTGCCGGGCTGGTCGATGCTTGCTCAAGTAATTCTAGTGATTTAGGGACCAGTGAGTGTGCCAACAACAGTTATACACCCTCAAAAGTTGCCAGAAAATTACCTCAGGGTAAACGCATTGATCACATTTTATATCTAGGCTCAACAAATTTTAAGGTATTTCGAACTTTTGGGCAATGATGATAAAAATCGCTTTCTACCCATAATAATTGGATTTGTAAAATTACATCTTTATGGTTTTTTTATAAACAGATTGAAGTTTCGATGTTCAAACAACCATTCCCACGTCGTGTGCCACAGAAGAATTTCAGCTATTCCGATCACGAAGCTGTTTCGGCTCGCTTAGTTTTACAAAGAGGTAAAATTTTGAAAGTATTAAATTTCTATTACGAAGAACTATGAGCGATTAATGTAATATCATCGTCATAATGTTTTTACGTTATAATCTCAAATGTTTCAGGGGCGTATGAAGTGGTAGACGTAGACATTCGAGAATCGTTGAAGGAGGCACTTAAGATATGCGATGAATCGTTGCAAAGCGTGCGACGGCAACGTATCTGGTATCTTCTGGCATCTTGCTTGTTAGTCGTTCCTCTTATCTGGTCAGCGGCTATAGATTCCGTCTCCCGATCAATCGGTGTTAGTATTGGCCTGAATATTGTTCGTCTATTAGGTACCGCGATACTTTGCTACGCTTTGTTCATGAGTACGATCTGGAACAGCGTGGAACAAAATGCACTTAAAGCTGGTTATCTTGGCATGGAAATACACCTTGTACAGCTCAATAATAACATAGGTCAGCGAAATCGGATATAGTCTATAATCTTTAATACGAATAACTTATACCTCGCTCAGTGGGGAAGTTTCGGCTGAGAATCTTCTAAAGTGAAGCCACAAAGCTCGTTGATCAACCACCCTGTTGTCTAAGCAAAAATCGTACTTTTAAATCACGATCACTCATACCTTTTCGGATATAATCGTTATATGGACCAAAGAGGGGAATATTTATCTAGAGATACTGAACAGATTTAATTACTACATATGTCGATCGATAGTCACTATATTTCGATCGCGCGTTAATAAGTATTCTTGTACAAAAATTGCACACTGTATAAATGTAAGAAATGGTTGTAACCCTAAATGATGTAGTAGTGTAAAGTATCGGAAACGGTGACAACGCAATCGGTCGATGAAAGATAATCTGTCTCTTAGTGACATGCTATTAAAATCATCGGATTGTACGCAATTTAAAAAAAAAAAAAAAGAAAAGTATTTCGCTACCAAGTGGGCCAAAATTCTCTTTGATCGTTACGCACTATTGTGCTCTTCTTTTTTGTATGCACGAATATTTGTTATCTGTGTCGTTACTTGCTGCTCATTTAGACAATAATCCATACAATTATTTAAATAATGATTAAATAACTTGCCGAGGCTGTTACGAGCTCTTTTTTCTATTATCAAAAGAGTCTTCTGACTATTTTAAGTATGACGTTTCAAAGAGCGAAAACCCTTATGATATGTTTGAAAGATACTACCGTAATGTTCATTCCGCTACTAGGATCATGTAGTCAATTATATACTTTCTATAACGTCATTCCTGTCCGGTTGCGTAGCGATTCTCAAAGTTTTTCAATTCAGCCATCGGCAGCGACAATACCATAGTTGAGAATTTTAATCTCCCTTTCAAAAGATTAAAACATCACTCATAACGTCGCGATACCAATCGGTTTAATCAGATTCTATACGCTTTAAAAAGAATAATAACCGGGTTTCATCACTCGCAAGAAAGTAGTGAGAAAACCGCGATTGTATTAAATAACTAATTTTATAATATCGTAAATACATATTAGGCGAAGGCTCAATGTATGTGTTGGTGCGCATGTGTGTATACATGTAATATATATGCGTATGGCCCAACAGTGGGAGCAACCTTAATTGAAAACTTAATTAAAAAGAGATAAATGTTTATTTGTACCCACAAGTACGATATGTCGGATATTTTAAAATATGTATACACATATGGCAATTCTTAATCATTTTTTTAGCGTTTCATAAATCCGTCACGGAAGAGAATATACGTTCGAAGAAAATTTCGAATATTTTTTCGTTTCAGACGTAAAGGTGTAAAAAAGTAGTAAGCCTTTTGTATGGAAAAAACATCTAAATACTCCTCCTTATTCTAAAATGGCATAAATGATAAATGTCAAGTTGCCGCCTCTCCTTTCACAAGTCAAAGGTTCATTAATCGACCCGATTTTATGCCATGATTGCTGTATCGCATTATTATTGTTATTATACACGTAATCCGTACGAACGTAATATTGCCTCTGACATTATCGCGATATTTTGCCAACAAATATATATGAAATATAATATAAATGAACTCAAACAAAAGATATATTATTTCGTCGGGCCACCCTTGCGTATAATTATGCACGGATATATATATATATATATAGAGAGAGAGAGAACTCTACCTGAATAACTATATACAAAGTAAAGATTTATTTTGAGCAAATTGGGCCCCTAATAAATAAATATGTTTGTATAGCATTTAATGTATGTATACGATAATTGACTATGTAAATTGTTCGCCCGTGCAATGGAAACCTCGTTTAAATCGCGAAGAGTACCTCATCGTGAAATAATTCGTGGTTTTGCGGTTATGAGAATAAATAGCATATTATAATTGTACGAGAGGATCAGCTAGATGCGTGAATCCTGGCGGAATGTGTGCACGTGCGCGCGCGAGTGTCTCTCGTGTTTTCGCGGAATGTTAACCGATCTGCCTTGAAATTCTCGTACGATCGAGTGTAGGTTAATTAGGCACTCTTTGGTTCGATTGCTCTTTTAGGGCAATTGCTCAACGTAGTTCTTCGGAACGAGTCCTGTTTTACCATTCAGTGTACCCTCCAACCATCCAGGTTCGAGCGAGGGTTTAACTGTAAAACAATCAAATTTTCTTAAGCACACAGTGATTAATTAGATAATCGACATCATCGCGATATTAATACCTTTACTTACCATTAGTTATAATCTGATTCGGCTCAAAACTCAATTCCCCATCGTTCTCAGCCAAGCAAGCGTATAACGTCCGAACCCTCCTGAAATAAGAAAAATAAATAATTGTCCAGTTTGCGTGACGATTGTTTTTGCACGGAGAATACACGGGATTACTGTTACAACAATAATAGGAGTCTCACCAAATCCCGGGCACCTGGCCGGGGCTCGAACGGCCGCTACTGGGTGATGTATTCGCTCTGCAAAACAAAATCATTGCAAATCCAGACGATAGTCCTCGTCGAGACAAAATCACTGATCGAACTTACACAGAAATCGTGGGATTGCTTCGTTGCGCGTATCCTGATGGATAGTGCATTCCCATTATCGATCCTCGTTTGTGTTTAACCGGTAAATCGGCAGAATACAAATGCGAATCCGATGCGACAGACTCGCTCGAGCTACTGGTATTTCCGCCGCCCAAGACTATAAAAGGCAATAATTTTGCATTATGATTATTCTATGTAGTGCACGTAGGACTGTACGGTACCGAACAAATGCTACCTTTATCCGCGGAATGGTACATGAAATTGACGTTTGTCAATTTCGCACGACCAACACGACTGTCGGGGAACATCGGTAATCGATGGCTAGCGTGTTCCAGCTCCTCGAAATCACCGTTCTTTCGATCCTCTACAGACGATGCTTTAGAAAGTAAAGACATGGGACCGTCGTAATATGATCGCGTAACGAGCTGCGTAAAACGGGAAAGAGAAGAGAAGGACATTAATCGAACGAGACGTTCGTCGAGACAAAGCTAATATTACGGTGAAAAAGAGCTTCGAACGACTCACATGCGTATGCGTAACCGGAACACTAGGGTGCAACGAGTATTTCGTCGATAATGATGCGTTTCCATTGCCGGTTGTGCTTTGATTCTCCTCGGGTTCGTGGTTGAGTGATTTCGTCGTAATGGGATTCTGTGGCATTGCGATCGGACGGGAAAATTCTTGAGGCGGTCCCGCTGTGATCCTCTCGCAATTCTCGATCAGTATCTCAACGACGATATTGTAAAATTTGATGTCCATGATTGATGCGACGGTCTCTTGCTCCGGCCGGAGCAGAGTTGGCCCGAAACATACCGCTAGATTACCAACGGTCATCAGATTCTTATCGCATTTGTTTGCGACACTGCAAAATCATTGATCATTGTACAAATTTCAGGCAACGTATATCTATTACCGATACGATTACGAATATTCGAGTTAGTCTCATTACCTCCGAAGATGTTTGATCAACAACATTAAAATATCAAAGCGTGACTTTGGTAAACGATAGACAAGGGTATGCACATCGTTGATGCGGGATTCGCGAGATTCCTGCTCTGCAAGTGAACACGAAACGAAGAAACAAAAATAATAAATCATTCGATCACGAGATGGAACGAGTGATCATTTGTAACAGAGTGAATAATATAAGATTATTATAACTTTCACGTACTTGCTGAGATGATAAAACTGTTGTAGTATTGAAAAGTCATAATCGGCTCGGACAACGTTCTGAGATAAGTTTTCAATGCACTCGTAATAGTTTTGCTCTCCCACTCAAAACGATCGTCGAGATTGATTTTATCAAATTTCCTTCGGTCAAGTCCCATTGCCAGAAGTTTATTAACTTTTGATGCGACTCCAACGACTCGATACAGGCCTTGTTCCTCAAGACCTGATAGATGGGTGATTGCTTGGGTTACAAGTAACGCTGATAATCGTTAATAATTGATCGTAAAAAGAGAGACGCACCTCTGTCTTCGAGGGCGGTGATGCATCTCGAGACGAAGTAGTAACCGTTTTCGTCGAGAACAGTCTCTTCGGGCTTGACAGATGCACCTTGCAAAGCGTAGGTCTGAAACGATGGAAAATTGTTCGTCCGATCATTCAAAACTCGTAATAATTGCAACACTCCCCGATTTCGTCATTATAATTCTTTGACTTACCGGCTCTTTTCCATCCATGGCATCCATCCAAAGCTTTCTGTCTTCCTCCGACAGAGCTTGAAATGTAAAAGTTATACCTGGCCTATCGGAGACAATGGAAAAAACCATCCTCAAATTACTTTGCTCTTTCAATTACGCTGTTGATTCAAGGGTTCAAAAACTTACTTGTCGACCGCTGTGATATCGAAGCAAAATCTTTTTTCAATAGTGTCGGACATTCGACGCACGCACGATGATAATGTCAAGATTTCCTTGTTGCTCTATTGAATGAATAGTAATCTGTCGTCAAACAAACTTGGAAATACGTAGGCGACTTTATTTTTATTGAACTTACGAATTTTCCTGTGAGTTGATTGTACGGTATCATGGTAAACTCCTTTTTGTCTTTTTGATATGTACAATATTGCTTTGTCCACGTTGTGCCAAAAGCCTCTGAATTATAAAATCGTAATGATCACTCATCGACATCATCGACAATTATACGTCCGATATACCCAATCTATGTAGACGCAGGTCTGCCTTGAAACGTTATCGGTCAACTTACTTTTTTCCATAAGAAACAAGTAGCCTTCGCGTGAATTCAATTTGCTTACTCCAGTCTCAACAGCAGACTATAAGAACGAAAACAGATGTCACAAGGATGCTGCGTCTTAACGGTCTAACGTCGGTAAAAAGTTAATTTTATTGCATGGTACAGCGAGATTTTTTGTGAAACAGATCCTTTTGCTAAATATCAGCATCCGTGCGAGCAAGAACAAACATTATACATTACCTTCTTCATGTCCTTCATTTTATTCATAAGCGATTCAGTTTTATCCCTGGTGGCAAGGAAATTCTCCCTAGTCTTGTAAAAAAAACACACGCACACAAAATATTATGAATCGGTACATGCTGTTATATTATGCTATTATTCGTCTTTTCTAAGGAGTTAATGTTAACCATCTTTTGTTATATTATGCGTCGAAATTTTATGTAAGGTAAGCAATCATATCCTCTCCGATATTCACAGTTTATCAGCATTATGAAGTTTCGGGATGAGAGTATAATTTGAATTCATTAATCAACCGTGGCGTTCACAGTCGAAGTAGAAGAAAGGATAAAAACGAATATCTAGTCAAAACGTAATTATGACATTGCGCAAAATTTACCTTCTGTATTTTTAATTGCAATTCCGTCATGTACGGCTTGAAGTCTTTGGCGACTTCGTGACCCTGGTGATAGAACGTTAACCAGCCGAACATGAAACCCAACAACTGCAATACGATAAGGGTATATTGTATCGTATACGAAAATTGAGAAAAAATCCTCATACATTGCCTACTTACCGTTTCGACGAATTCAAACTTCTTTCGTTCCTGAACCTCCTGCAATAGGAATACATATTCTAAACTGGCTTGACAGAAGTGTCGTTCGGCCATGTCCAGAGTCGCGTCAGCCTAACAAACCATTAAAAAAAAATCGTAATATATGAAGATTCGTTTAAACTCGAATAGTGTCAACAAATTCGGCATATCCTACTTCTTGAAGAACATTGTCTTGCTTCTTGGTTGATAAATTCAATATACGTTCCTGACTCTGACAGAATTTGATCGTTTGTTTCTCAAATTTCTTTTTACCCTCCTGAAGCAAGAAAATTTCATTAGATGGATAATTTAAATCGATCGGAGGTGTTTGCTGTAAGTACCTTGACACCTCCAATTTTTTCCTTTCTAAAGTTCTCTAGTGGCAGAATAATCTGATCATAGGCACGTTCAAGCTGCAAAAACGGTTACATTGAACAAAATTATCGGCTGTAATTGTGACAACGTATGCGACAAATTGGTCGATCGACACGCTCATTATTTTGATAATACTTGTTTATATGTCATACACAATTTTCAATCGAGTAGTATCGATACGATTCTATCGGCCCAAACCCGACTGCACTCAATGCCCGATTTTTATAATAAGTAAATATAATAAAAACACACGCAACGACAAATCTATCTGCTGATCAAACGAGACATTTAACATGCAATGGAGAGTAATACTTGCGCTTCCTAGTTCGTCAACTACAAAATAGAATGAAGGTTTAAATTATTTGTAACAGTTAAAAATTAGCGTAAAATAATAAGACATCGATTAAAAAGCTAACATTACCGGATTTGTCTAAAATCTCTAAGAACCAAAAAGAAAAGAAAATCTTGAAGGGACCCGTGCGATAGTGAAATTTACAAATGTTCGTGCAGTGTGCATGGGGCTCGTCTAAGGGATATTTCCATTGGAAGGTTCATCGCACAAGATGCCACAGAACGGGAGGATTTTTTTTTCATCATACGATATCTCATAGATATTTGGCACTTTTGCTGTTTTTGTAGATTGAAAATTGAACTCGTGCTTACCATGCGGTCTCTCTCATCTTCGATCGATGCAATGAGTTTACCAAACTCTTTAAGACTCTGCGATATGTGCGACTCGTCCTCGGTCTGAGTTTCTCCGATACATTCGAAGCTAAAGTTTTGCAGCGTTTTGGAGAACGCTCTCTGGGCTCGAGACAGATCTTTAGAAATGCAAATACTCACAATTATGACAGAGACTCGTCCCTCGTGAAACGAGAGGGATACATGTATCGTGCGCACTTTGTGTAAAATATAAGATATAGTATGTGACCGGTTTTCGTTGTAAACGATCACGGCAAATAAACTACCAGATCTCAACATATATAAATCTAGGGTATTACATATGGGCCCAAGATCTTTCGATGAAATTTCACACCTCGATATGGAATAAATAGACTAGCCAATGGATTATTTTTTGGGAATTGAAGAAACCCGTGCAATATATAATATGTACAGCATGAGCAATTTTGGAGTACACTAAAGGAATGTAATTTACATCTATAGACACTCGATCGTTAATTATCAAATGAGCGTGTGGCATCGATAAACACATACTGTGAAACAATGGCTCGCCCGAATGAAAAAATTACTGCATGTTACGTACATAAGGGTGGTTTAAGGAACTGTGATTACGAGATGCTATGCTCTCCATCAAGCTCTTCACACTCTGTTGCCAAATATCAAGTTTGCACCGTCGCGATAATTCATTACAGCTGCACCGAGTATAATAATGAAAAAAAAGCATTTCGCTCTACAAAAATATTTTTCATGATTGTTATTTCCCGTTAGATATTTTGAAAAGAAGTTCATTTGTCCAATAGTGTGCCAATCATGTACTTCAAAAGTATACGAATCACATTTTTCAATGTTGTTGAACATTTAAAGAGATAGCTACGAAACTCTCGGAATTTCTTTGTGCATTGCGCAGCATCGATTAAAAGGGAACAAACGATGAATGAGAACATCATTGCAAAAACGTGTTCTTTACTGACCACCTTGATATATTACATACGTTATGTATAGTGTCTATACGTATATTTGATGTTTATTGGCAAATAACACCTGAACACCTCAAGAACGGAGTGTTGAAAGAGCAATAAAAAACATAGTGTGGCGATAGTCAGATAGACGACATATACCAACGAGATTCTTCACTATATCGTGTCAATAAACTTACTTTTAGCAGCAATTAACAAATCCTTGACCTCTTTAATGAGTCGTTTGATCTGTTGGCTCGTTTTTTCCAGTTCACGTTCATGATAATGAAGATTTTCACGAAAGTATGGACTGTCCGTCAAGCAATCGGTGAACTCCAACGGCTTCAGACCAACACCCATTATTCTCTCGATTACACACGATTAATAATTGTCAAAATCAGCAATACATCGAGAAACGAAGGGACACTGTGAGGAAACAGATTGACGCTACTCGCAACAGCAATTCACAAACTGTGTAGATGGGATTACGGCGCTCGATGATATAGGTGTGTTGTATATATATGTATATATGTGCGCGGGTAGAGTATGCGCGAGTGTGTTCGCGCAGTATAGAACGTATAGAACACAGACAGCCAGCAAAATCAAGCTTTCCTTGTCCCTGTATTTGTGCGTGTCTCTCAGCTATTCACCGCATTAGGAGCATATCTCAATCGATTTTATGGACTTGCGCGGCTTATGGAGAAATGAACTACCAAAGATGGTTGTGCGATTAACCAGTAAGAGCAGCATCGGCGATCGCAGATTGGGAGACACAATAATTTGTAGCGATAACGCACCGTGATGTACAAGACTGAGATAATACTGAAGTGGTAGTGAATATACACGCCTCGTCCATGGGACGACCTAATCATAGATTACGATTAATCATAACGACAACAGGACAGAAAGAGTTGTACGACAATCAACATTTATCGTGTGTTCGTGAGCTACTCGTCGGGATAAACATACGTAGGGCGACGATTTTTTTTACTGCTGCATTGGGCGCGCCTCCTTGAGGAGATTATCCGAGTGTTTTCAAAACGTCATTGTACATATATCACTGCTCCAGCGAGTACACGATAACTCACCACACTTTGATGATTTCTCTGCTGATGGCGCCACAAGCACCTTAAATGTGAGCGCCGGTGCGATACCGACTTCACACATCGAAGTTGGTTTCACCTTTTGGTTCTGCATTTCTCGATAAGCTACGCGTGGCGCTCTACTCGATACGTTTCCTATTTTTCCCGGAAACTAAACGGAACTATCCTAGATCGAGAACATGCTCACTATTTACTCGCTTTTTATATCGGCATCTGCCAAGGGTTCAAATTTTTGTTTACAAAAAGGCTTTAATTTGAGGTTACATCAGTATAATCTCGATATATTGCAATTTACGGAAATATTTAGTTCTTCAATCAAATCAACCAAATTAAAAAAAACGGCATTATAATAATTATAATCATGATCTTCGTGTTATGAGGGAAATTTTCTGGATATTCGGGAAATCCCCACATTAATAAATACTTCGAACATTTCGTTTAAGCCAAGGCAGCCATCTGTTGGACTCGAAACGATAGTGCCGACTCCACATTCACTTATGTTACCACATAGATGGCGCTCAAAGCTTGAAAATAAGTTGATGTATCACGCAACTTCCAAGCTTCACCGACTGAGAGCGTCGTAAGTCGATTAAACTGTCGTATGATTCCTCACGGAGTCCAACAGATGACGTTAAAAACCCTTAAATGATCATTCCATCAGGATTACTCCCTCAGTGGTTTGTATAGCCGTAAACGAGTCTGTATACTGTATAATCAAGCCAGTGAATTCTTAGCATTCATTACGTGTTGTTCAACGAAAAGTGTACGAAAAATGGTTGAAAGATAATTGAATTAATTTATTAAAACAAGCCTTTTACCATATAATTCAACCCACAACATACAAAATTTAAAGATCGTGAATAATATAATAATCGCGTTATGTAATTTCATCTATTACGACTATACGAATAAGATATTTCTGCTCGTACATTTTTTCGGAAATCATAGGTTTTTCGCGTGTTTTATGTTCTCGTTCGTACATGTACGATAGTATCCATTATACAGCATACTCTTGACGATTCACGTAAAATGTTGATGTCGTCGTCGTCGTCATCATCGACTTCATCATCGGGCATTAGTGCCCCTACTTCTCTAAACGCGATCTCGCTAACACCGGCAAGCCCAAGTGCAGTCGAATCCTACGATGACAATGCCAGTAGATTCAGTATGCATTTACAAAGGTTAGCGGGATACTCGGAGGAAGAGGCAGATGTTGTCAAGGATCATTCTTATGCAAGACCATGGAACTGGAAGCCAGAAAACATTTATGTAAAACCGATGAAGAAAATATTTTTTAGCAAATCGAAAGAACATAGATGGTACGTGAGTCGCAGGCAAAATGGCTTGTTTAGTTTCAAAATAAATATTAATTCGAGCAATGAATTCTTTCTCGATACGTTGTCGGTAACAGTTTGATATACAGTTTTGTATATAGAGAGGGACTCGATGTTGTTTTGCAGCAAGAAAAACAACTCTGAGGAACATGTTGAGATCCAAGAGGAAGATTCCGAGGATTTGTCTATGGTGTATGATTTGACAAGAAGCCGTCATCAGATGGGGGAGTTTCAAAGACTCGCGAACTTTACACGTCCGGAGGATAGCGAGGACGATTGGGAAGAGAAAATAGAAAAAATATTATGGTTACCGATTCATCATCGAATATTTTCAAAAGTTATGAGAATACTGACGTCGGAGCGTTTGGCCAGATTGGCAAAATCCAATTGTACAATCGAGCCGATACTTCGACGAACGTCGATAGATACCGCAGCGAGAAGGTTTCGCGAAACACTAGCCACGACAGGTTGGAATTGGAAAATGATTCAGTGGCTACACAGTCTTTTATTCGATCATTTACCTCGAGAGTATCTAGCGATATATCTCGATATTCTACAGACGTTGAGGTTAAAAATTCCCCAGCTGATCGATCGAATGATATCGATACAACCTAATATAAGCGGCAAAGCAGGATCCATAACATGGGAGACTCTTGGATCGCTTCTGAAGCGTTCTTGGGACCCACTCATAACTTGTCTCAACTCAAATAGACCGGTAAATACTTACATCGGTTTAATATTTTTTAACTATCATATTTTCACGCTTTCTGCCGAGATTCGATTACGTCTCTATCATCTATCATGCTTCATTGAATTTCAGAAGAAATTACCAGGTAATCCGATTTTGATAGTCGCCCCATCCGGTATATCGGCAAATGTTTCATCTCGTCAGCATAAGTGGATATCTCAATTAGGCAGCCTAGGAATGGTTGTGAATGTTCACACGCACCTTGGGCTCGCTGCTAATAGAATGACAATGATGACTTGCATGGATCAACTAGTTCAAGCCACTCGGGCCAAGATACAGGATGTGCGAGGAGACTGTCCTGGTAGACCGATAATAATCATTGGTTTCAATAGTGGAGCTGCTTTGGCTTGTCAGGTTCGTTTGAAATAATTGATTAACGCTTGTATGCTATTTTATATATAAACCAATGTGTCGTTGATTCGCAGGTGGCTCTCATGGAGCACCTCACCGCCGTAGTTTGTCTCGGGTTTCCATTTACGACGGTTGAAGGAAAACGAGGTACACCGGACGATAGTCTGATGGACATTCGATGTCCTGTAATGTTTGTCATTGGTCAACACGCGAATCTCGCGAGGCCGGACGATTTAGAGGACGTACGGGAGAAAATGCTCGTGGAAACGAGTCTTCTGGTCGTGGGAACTGCGGACGATCACTTGAGAATCTCAACAACGAAGAAAATATCCGAGGGTATAACTCAGGCGATGGTTGATAGATGTATTTTGGATGAAATTGGAGATTTCGTTGCGGGCATTCTATTACAACCCCACCCTCTACCGTTACGATCCGTCTCGATGCCATCTTATAACAACGTCAGAACACTCAAGAAGGAACCTCGCAAGAGAAAAAACTCTACAAGTAGTTCCGTGGACAGCGAATCGAATTCTCCGAACGTGAAGAAATCTCGTTCGGACGCACTCGCTGTCTCGTCGCCCGTACTTTCAACGCTACCGAACTTGGTTCCAACGACGATTGGTTCAAAGTCCGCGCCCCTCGTTGCGTCATTTTCCTCGATGTCCTCGATCACTGGTAGCAGTTCTACGACCACGACGACGATGGCAATGACGACTGCAACGACGACGATGACGACGACGATGACAACGACGACACCTGCAACGACGATAATAACGACGACGAACCACGCATCTCAATTTCCTCAAATGCCGATGCAAAAAAAGAGAACCAAAGTGGCAAATAGACAGAAAATTAACTTTTCCGATAATCATATGATAGCGGCGAGGAACAGTTCTCAGGTACGTAAGAAGTTATTTTTTACGCCGCCCATCTTTCCGTTGAGTTTTTCCAACTATATTCTCTTTCGTATTTTTTAGCAAAGTGGAAACTCTGATAACGGAGGGATAACGCTGAATATCGGATCTCTTGCAAGTTTAGCACCAATCGGACCTATAAGGCTCGCACCGAGTAGCACCGTGGGTCACACTCTTGAATCCACAATCGCAACTACCCCCTCGACTGCTACTAGTAGTATTGGGACCACCACTATCACTGCCGTCAAAAGGAATGTCAATGCTCGTTCGCCGATGACCTTAATGAAAATACCAAAAATTGTGCAGACCAAGGTGGCGCAGCCGTCGACGACAAAAAACAGAATGGCAATGCAAACGATGAACAAAGGATTTTCCAAAATCATATCGTCTAGTTACGATAATATGAACATGGCCACGGTATGCGACGGGTTTCAGACAAAATCAACGATCAACGTGTCCCCTGCGTTGTGCAATCAAGGCAGAGTAGGTGTGCTCGCGAATTCAGGTATACAAAGTTTATACCAGTTTACCATTTATTATTTTCATGATTACGCTTTTTTAAAAATGTTTTTAAACTCAAATTCGTTAAACTCGCTACCGTAGTGTCGCAGAATAAGATCACGGCAAATGCAGCGAATACGAGCGGAAATCTAACGACTGTATTGCAAACTGGGAAAAGTACACTCGGCCTCGTAAGTTCCAGTTCTGTTGGGGCGCAAGCTGGGATTTCCGTGGGATCACCCAGTAGCATTCATCTGACATCTAGCACGAGCAGCACCGTTATAACTACGACATCAACATCCAAAGGTAGAATACTTTTGTCTAGCCAGATAACGAACAAATGAATCTTTCCTTCGGTTATATCGTTAATGCCCCGTTAGTACAAATTGCTATTCGCATCTTATACGAAAGAGTGAAAAATTCGTAAAGAACAATCGTGAATCACGGATGGTGAATTATTTCTTGGACGTAATTTTCTCGTTTCACTAAAGTCCACTTTAATTACATTAATTGGTACGAGCATATCTTCATACTATAATATCTATAGTATATTTCACTAAATATGGCCTTGTAATATAGATTTACTTGAAAAAAAAGCACTTTTGCGCAAATCTATCCGGTTGAGAGGGAGAGAGAAAGAGAGAGAGAGAGAGAGAGAGAGAAAGCGATAGAGTGAGCGAGAGATCAATAGGATATAAACGGTATGTATATAAAAATGAGGAAATTTTCTGTCACAGCAAACGACACTGACGCTTGCTGATATAAAAACGTTCGGGTTTAAATCCGGGCATAGGGAGATCGGTATTATTAAATAAATAGAATTCAATAAATGTATAGGCTCGTGAAGTTCGAAATAAGAAATGCGTATTTGCAAAACGCGTGAAATGTCGCGACGGGTTGTTACATACATAAATATGGAGAAAAACAAAAGATTTGCAAAGAATTAAAAATTTGTTAAAAATAAAGACGCGCTCGTGCGCGTTTTGCGCAAAGTTTGTTCACCGACAAATATGTACCGATCTTAAATAGCTTTATATTTTATGTTGAATAAACTTTTTTATGATTTTTTTTCTTCTTTCCTTTAGCCCGGATTATTTTGATTAATTCCTTTCCTCTCTCCTTTTCGAGCGGTTCACACGAGACAATTTACTATTACCAGTAACGTCAGTCAACCGCTGATTGTTTCAACCGAGTATTTCATCAGGTGGTTCGCGTGCCATATTGCTATTGGGACGCTAATTCTTATCGAGAGTCTCTCAGAAAAGGTATGTCTGTATATTTTTTTATAGTGATGGACAACGTTGTGGGCATTGGAGGCGACGGCAACGATCACATCCAAATCAATTCGACCATGTCCTCATCGAAAAAACAGCTCGATTGTGCGACAGCGATGCCGTCATCCTCGCCGATGTTGCTACCCATTACGAATAAAACGCCGATTACTATATTACCCCTTTCGGGTCACAGAGCTAAAACGGGACAGAAGAATGCCACCAAATTATTGCCAAAAATAACAATGAACAGCAACAGTTTGCACAAGACACAGTGCGCAAATATGCAGACGCTCTCGTTAGCGAGAAAGAATAATGTCGGTAATGACATTGACGAGGATCTGGGCAACATTCTCGATATACCGATAATATTTGCCAAGGATGGAGATAATCTTGGGATGATCGAAAAAGCACCAGCGCCACCGATGCAAATGCATATTCCTAGTACCGTTGAGTCGATCGAAAAAAGTGTGAAAAGACCGACGACCAAAGTCGTACTGATAAGTAATAAACAAGATAAGGGGAAGATGACGAATCAGCCTGGTGAAACGTTCGTCAAGCCGTCCAGTCATCGTCAAGGAGCTACGCAAGTAATTTTACACTCGCGCTCGCAAAATCCACCACCGATTTCAATTGGTAATGGTCTACCGTTGCACAATTTTCCCCGTACGAATACGCCGACCATAAAATACACCAAGATAATACTCGCTAAGAAGAATTCCAGTGCGACCAACAACAGTATTGTAAATAACACGGACAAGAGCGACCAAGTTATTTTAACCAAGACCACGGTGCCTAAATCATTCAAACAGACTTTTAATCAAGAGAAGAACGAGCACAGATACGCCGCTCAGTTTCCTATAAAAATGTCGACGTCTAGCTTACATGCTGGCAATGATGTTCTCGAGATCGAGGATGCCATAAAAACGAATATTATCGAGCGGAAATGTCTGACCATACCGGAAATAGATCTGACCTCGCCATCGAAAAATCAAGCTCGGAACGAGAGTCCAGGTACAGAAGAAACGGCCGATTCGCTCATTCTGAACAAAGGACATATTTAAGAAAATTATCGAATATTTATTTTCCTCCCCTCCCCCCCAAGGCAACTTTATGCTGTGCATAATGACTCATCTAAATAAGACTGATGCTAAAATGGCGCTGTTAATATTTGTTTAGACCATAGACCTTCGACAACCATATGAAAAAGATTATTTAAATATTTTAATACTTTCGATATATCGCAATTTCTTTGTCCATTTTTTTAAAACATGCCTCTAATGCTCATGGATCTTTGATCGAATTTCATATCAACAAGAATACTATTCATTGACATTCCTCGCCCTCGTATTTCCGTACTTACTCTTTGACGACGATGTCGAACAGAGTTTATCAAATTTTTTATATGTACATTCGTGTAAACGCGTATGTGCAACGCGTCCGTGCTTTACGCCGATTATGTCAATAAAGTGTTGTTTTATTTAATTAACACGATAAAATGCATCCATTCTTACCAATAAAGTTTAATAGTAATAGAAAAACTTATCGATCACAGTTTGCGATCATTGTTGCTCAAAGTCGTTTCTCCATCCTCCGATGTGAACATCAAGAAGATTTTCTTACTGAGTTCTGGTCCGATTTTTCGAACTGCTGTTAGTGGACCTGCTGCTCTTCTGATCTGTTAGCATTACACACTTGCTGTATTAAATACAGCATGCAAATCCCTTGGGAGGGATGACGAGTTTGAGAGAGAGAGATGGTAATAATGAAATAGAGCAAAGAGCATGTATTACCGGAATATCCTTGAGCAAGAGCTCTCCTTCGGCGGGAGTGCAATCGATATAGGCCTGGAAGGAAATAAACCAAATTGACGAGAGATGTATATAGTTTTACGAGAGTGGGAGTGACTGGAGTTTCCAAGTTTAACGTATGCCACGTGTCACGCTTACTTGCATCAATTTGATAGGACTCGGATATACGGATATGATAGCATGAGCAGTTTCCAAGCTGGCCAAAGGAAATTGGCACAGTATCTGCAGCCAGAGGCGTTTGAGGCCATTTCCATGTTTGTCTACTTTTACGGTATTTCTATTATCCCCCTGCGCGTACCAATCAATTTTATTCTCGACCCGTTCCATTTGGTCCGTTTTAAAAGGTATCTTGGCAATGGCTTTTGTGAACTGATGTACAAGGACGGCCAAATCCTCCGGGCTCTCTATCAGTCTGGTATTGCAATCGAGCACCAATTGGATCTCCGTTAGACATTTTTCCAGATCGTCCCGCGTTATAGATGGAACATCTCTCTTTGGTCTTTTAGATGGTGCACTACGATTAAAAAAGTATCTTTCCATCCTATAGAGGATGAGGGTTTTTTGCCGATCCGGCAGTGCCGAGACCAGAGTCGAGATGTCGGAAACAAAGGTGCCTTTTCGGACTCTATCCACTACCATATCAAAGCTCCAAATAATAAGTATTTGTTTTTCCTTTTGTTCTGTTGTTTTTGTACGTATCTCATTGTATTCGTTTATATAATATTCCTCTATATGTCTTGTCCAAGTAATACTGTTTGGTATCTCCTGATGATGAATTTTATAAGAGATATCAGAATTGGAAAGTGTAACCAGGATATTGTCCAAGTTAATTTCGGCATCCTTAAGTACTTCGTCTACGTGCACGTGAATAGATTTCAGGCATGCGCCTGGCTCAACGTTTTTTCGATTTAATTTTTCGACAGCCTTACGATTTTTGTCTCTTTCGAGTTCTTCCTTTTTTTTTTTTCTGGATGGCTCTTCATCGGAGACATACTTAGCTACTCCTTTTGCTCCTAATTCTGTTTTCCCTTCCCGAATATCTTTGATAGAAGGTAGGATAAGTTCGTGATCCGAATCACTCAAGCAAATGACATCGGAAGACATGTTTTCGAGACGTCGCGATTAATCTTTGGGAACGATATTCTAATACTTGTTCTTTTATGCGCGCGAAGCCCTGCAACGTGATTGCTATAATTTTGGAGGTTACGTTTCATTGTGTTCCATCTGCCCCTTTCCACCGAGAACGTTCATTCGCGCCACAAACTTATGTGATTGTTTTGTTTTTCAACAAGTAAATCAAACTGAAAGGAGCAAATATCGTTCTGCGGGTACTTACAGGTATTTGGAATATAACAGACTTCTCCGTGATTCTTCGCGATTAATAGTCCAAAAAATGAAAAGTCATTAATATTTCGTACACAATATTTCGTGTCACCGTGGTTACATACACAAACCAGAGATTTGTTGTGGAATACGTAAACGACACCCCTATCGTGTCGGTGCTGTTTCACGATTTAAATAAAGGCTTGTTTTCCATAAGAAATAGAGGATATCGTACATCGGATAACTCGATGACTAAGTAGTAAGTACAGAGATAAATATTCGCGGGCTTTTTTCCTTTACCGATGAAAAAATAGTGCAATTCCACGAGATGCCGGCAATGTAATAAAAACGTGGGTCAAGCATGTTCACAAAGGATCTCCGGGGCTATCTATGCTCATCGAAAACCGGATGTGCATTATCCACGGTCAATGTTCCATCTCATCGATAGACACGTAATCCGCGTATATGATGTATCGATTTAAGATTCTTTTCGATTCAAGGTCACGAGAGTTTACCCAGAGCCGATTAAAATAAATAACTCGATTTATTTTGCTGTATTAGCGATATGTGTGCCACGAATGCAAAAAATTAAAACGTTTTAACACACGAAATTTTTCTCTTTCTCGAATACATTGTATCATCGATAAAGCTGAATTACAGGAGACGTATAATTCATGTAATGCGATATACACGTGTCTCGTATAATATTTAAAAAAAATATATAATTAAATTTTGATTACCCCGATGTATATTCTCGTTAATCAAGGGCTTATTCGTGTATTTACAGAAGAGAAAATACGCTATCGTTAATCGCCATCTCGTTACGTAAATCCATTCGCGACCCCGTCGCGAGAAGTCGAAACCGATTCGGTTCGTCGCAGGAGTTCACGATTTTACGAGAGACGAGTGTCCGGCAATACCACAAGGAGAAAAAAAAAAGATTCGAATATCCGTAAGTGATATACATAGAGTTTGACTATTTGGGGAACGTGTTTTACTGTTCGTTGGTACGAGCATCGGTGTTAGCCGTCGCACGCGCAAAGATCCAATAACTGATGGGTCAAAGCGAGAGTCGAGAGATAATTTCGAGAAGCATCATCATTCCGAGAAATCGAAATCCCGTCGAGAGAAAAATATCTTCGATATTTCTTTCGTTTACGATTTTTTTTTGTTTTTTCACGCTCGATTATCAACTGTGTAGGTGGCAAACAAGCCCGCTAGATTTTCTCTCGACCTTTTTTTTATCGGTCACTGAATCTTCTATAAAAATATTCCCAACCAAGCGAAGAAAAACAAAAGAGATTCGATTACAAAATCACTTCGAGAACTTTCTTTCGATAATCGAACTATTCCCATCCCCGTTATATCCTCAAACTCTTAATTTTCATGAAAATTAATGATCGTATCGAACGTGGTATGGTAAATGAGAATTTATATCACGTCGATTTTACCAAACGTTCTTATTGTTACCGAAGGTATGCGTATACGTAGATATATAATGGTCGGTTCGGCTCGTTAATAAGCCTAGCTCGACTTCTTCTCGGTGTAACTTCTGTCCAGCTTAAAAGCAGATAAGCGATGACCGTTGACCCGCTGACAAACAATCGAGTTAACAGTCCAAACTTGATCCAACTTCCCCTTGTGCCTCGCGACACTCGTCGTTTGTTGCCTCTGTACGAGCTGTTTTACGATTTACTCTCTCTCTCTCTCTCTCTCCAAGTAATTGTACAATGTTATGTATAAGTATATTGTACTATGGTTACAGAGTCATATCAACTCATCGTTCAGTCACTATACATCGCACTCGTCTCTGGATCTCGGTTCTCCATCGTCCGACGGCTATGCCACTGTTGTCCCATCGGACAATCGGAACAGCCATTTAACGGAAACCAATAACGATATACGTTCGATACGCCGGTAGATTGTCAAATTATCTCCGTTGGAAGAAAAAGATTCCGAGAATCATTGTGTTGGAATAATAAGTAACGAGTATCGACTCGAGGCTTTTGTTCGATCGATTATTCTCGTTGTGGCAAATTAATGAAACCTCCGCGAATAGAGGGAGAATTGGAAACGAGTACGAAAGATCGATCGATGTCTTTCGAGCTTCGTTCTCGAATAATTAAATCATCGAGGAACGTTCAATGAGTGAATGGACAACAACGAGAAATTCTAGAGAAATCTAAATCGGAGATAAGACGAAAGACGTAGGAACGAGAGCACGTGGATTCTGACAAACGTATAATCGTAATGAGGAATAAGGAAGGAAAAGAGTAATTTAAGAGTCGAAAACTCCTACGTGAAGTCCAACGGAATAACAGAAGCGTCGAGACGTAAAATAATTCCCTACTTGGAGCACGTGGGGAAGCAGCAGGTCGGAAAATTTTGTCTAACCGACTAGACAAATAAATAACGTAATGAAGCGACGTATCGTATCGATAAGACACTCGTATAGCGTAGAGGAAAAGTAAGAAATATTTTTGGGCTGACCTTTGACTATATTTGGCTTTGTCGTGTGTATCGTGTACAAACAAGGTCCACGAGGGTATCGTGTCCATGAATTCGATACAGATACGCCTAGACTAAGTACGACGTATTCGTTCTCTCGGTATTACCTATCGATCGTACACGTAAGTTGCGTTACCGCTCATCAGAGTCCAAGATCGCGACGTCTTTTTTTTTTTTTTAAAGAAACTCGATGAATTGTTCGACGACCCCCGTCATAGTTCACGGACGTGTTTCTCACTAAACCACACAATTTCTCCTCTTACATGGGCTTTCGAGTCTCTCGTTGGTTTTTGTTTGCGAACCGACGATAAACGCGATAATGGCGCACAAGCGAGAGATACGATGAATGGTAAAATGTTGAAACTCTCTTATTTTTAAACGTATGTATCCATTTATTCCTCCTCGCATTATTATATATTTCTCGTTTTTCTTAACGATTGGAAAAAAATAAATGAAAAAAGAAGAGAGAGAGAGAGAGAGAGAGAGAGAGAGAGAGAGAGAGCGAGCTCGCACACGCGCGGGATAAATTCACGACGAAGAGTTTTACTACGTTATATGAAAAGGAAATATATTTAAAGAATATTTATCTGCCGGAGGCTATAACTGTTAAAGAGGGTTCGTTGGCAAAGAACGCTCGGAGGCGATAAGAGAGTCGCTTCTGTTGCTCGTTCGCTCGTTCGCCCACCCTCCTCGCAGGGGAGCCCAGCATCACCGGCTACGGGACCGATATCGTTGCAGTTCATTCCTCCTCTACTCTCGGATCGTCCTGATTGCAACAAGAATCCATGAATATCCGAGGGGAGAAAAAAAAACAAATAAATAAAGGAACAATATATTGAAACAATATTTTTGAATTAACCAACTCGCGACGAAAGAGCTTTATATATTTCGGTTCTCGGGGGATAATAAATAAACGAGCGTGTCTCCCGGTCGCGTACATTGACTGGCTGGGTAGTGGCGTATAATAATTTTCCGTAATGAATGACGAGGCCGAGGAGGAGATCGAGCGTCAAACCGTCACGTGGAGCAGCTGACGAGAGAGTCGAGAATTCGAGCCGGTGTTTCGCTGCCGCTCATTTTCCAATTGCAACCAGTCTCGGGACCCCTAGACCGCCGGGGCACGGGGACCAAGAGGGATTTACGAAACGTGACGCGTACGTGAGCTACGTTGTCGCAGGCTCGACGATTCACGGCTGCGACTCGTGTATATTCGAGCGACTCGTAATGCGAGAGGACCCTTGAACAATTCCTTCGTTACATATTGCATTACGATTAATCCCACTGCTCCGTATCGACGATAAATATTATCTTTTTTCTATTCTCGATATTGGCTAATCGATGGATAATTAACGAAACAAAAAAGAAAGAAGAAAAATAGAACCGAACGGAAAATCGAGGAACGAGAAATATTTGTCATTGGGGGGGCTGCACTTTGTACGGCAGAGGAGTAGATTTCCTTATACAGATGTTCTCCTTTTTCTTTTTTTCTCCGTTTCTATTATCGCTCGCTGTCTCCCTTGCCCCTGTGACGTTGGACAACGCGTTGCTTCGGTATAGGAACGAAGGAAGTCAGCTGCAATGTAAACGAGTGTGCATGCAGGCTGGGTACGAACATGCACTTACGCAGGGATAAGCGGAGATAGCGGATCGGTAATGCGCGTACCTAGGACGTATCATTGGTCAAGAGGGAGAAGAAGGAGGAGGGCAGGGGCAGGGGTTGCTAGAAGTAGTAGTAGTAGTAGTAGTAGGAGGAGGAGGAGGAGGGAATGAATACCAATGTCGATAGATCGGAACGGGACAAGGGAAGAGCGACGTCCCGTGTGGAAAATAGTCCGGGATATCCAAAATATACACGGATCCCGTTTAGGCTTCGACGTGGAATCCCTAACAGGGATTTCCTGAGTACTGCCATCAAAGGTCCTCAACAGGCTCTCATACGTTTCCATAATACGAATTAACAGGGGCTTGATGGGTGTTCCAATGGAGGGCCCCATCAGGTGCTAACAGGGCAGTGGCTAATTTTTACAATAAGTTTAACCGGGCCTTGATCGGGCAAACTAATGTGGGCCCAGTTTGGTTCATTTGGGATTTCCTTAACAAAATAAATTATGCTTTCATCAGGATTTCCAGTAAAAAGCCCAATCTGATGTACTAAGGTATACTCATTAGAAATATCAATAAAGGTTCAAATAATAATAGACGACTTGAATGAATAGTAATTGGTAACTGGTTCCTTAACTGCCTTTTATGCTAATATGTTGTTCATTCAACAATCCACTCATCATTTAAAATGAATTTGAAAGAAAACGATTCTTTGAAATTCTTTCAAAGAAGACTTTAAAAAAAATATAACTACTTAAAAACATATAAAATTTTATTAAAATTATCACTTATACATGAAGCAAAGTCAGGTCGCAAGTATTAAGTGTTCCGTTTGACTCTAAGCACAGCTGCAATACGTAGCGAATGTGGACGGTGCGCAAAAGAATAGTTATAGATTATTATTAAGACCGCAAAAGATAGTATAAATGAGTTCAAAGTTGGATATTAAAAAATATTGCTAGCATTTTCTACTGTTATCTATATAATTAATATATGAGTTTGTCTCGGAAGAGCGCAGTGGCTCAGGGGATAGGGCGCTGGGTTCTCGCGCAGCGGACCCGGGTTCGATCCCCGCAGTCGACACGAATTTTTCTAAGTGTTTTTCAGCAATACTGGCGGTTCGGATTCCGCCAAAAAAAGATAGTTAAGAAGGTTGTGAAAAATTAAGGATAAAAATGGTAGATTTGTAAAAACCCAGAAAAAGCGTGTTGAATTGAAACTACCACGTTAACGTAATGTATAAATTTATCTTGTTGGCATTGTGTAAAATGGTAAAAATTTTAGAATTTTTATTATAGATTTTTTATTATAAGAACATGTTATAAAGTTGCTGAAATGTATAAAAAATATATATATAGAGCTTCTTTCAAAATATGAGTGTTGCGTATTGCAGCGAAATACAGGGGAGACATAGGGAAGTGCCAGGGAACAGAGAGAGTAATTGCGGGATTTCTATAGAGACGATATTGGAAAATGTAGGTGTAATCAGGGAATCCTAGTATGGCCCCGGTAATATTTCCACTAAAGGACCCGTTTTAAAAAGTGGGACAATCCTATACTGGACCTGAAAGGAATCCAAACAGGGGCCCGGATACAATTGGGGAAAATTAACTGGGCCCCGTAGATATCCCGGAAAAAATTTCCACACGGGGTGTGACATCGCAAACGGACGCTATCATATTGGACGAGCGAGGGGGAGAATCTCGATTCTGGGATGCCGAAAGGGGCGGCGAGAAGAGCGTATGATGACGCGTCGTGCGACGTTGAAGTTACGAACGCGAGAGGGGATGGGCATAGAGAGGAATCTCCGTTGCTTCCGAGAGCATAAAAGCACGCGCGAAGAAAAGCGCTACGCTGTTGTGTTCTCGTACCCGTCGGTACCAATTATTGCACGCGAGTGAGAGACAATTTAACCAAAGACATCATGGGACATAAACCCCGGCATACGACCGCGGGCATCGTCGCTTGTCTTCTATTCTTCTTCTTGGCACCCGCTACTGCGAGTAAGTTTCCTCGATAATCATTATTATCCGTAACATTTTTTCTTATCGCCACCTGCTATCACCTACGCGTGTACGTGAATTAAGAAGAAATTTAAAAAAAAAACAGTTCGATCCCTCGATTTGACGAAATTTCTAATTATCGATCGATCTTTCGTTTGGGGGGAGTGGGAGATTAGGATCGATGAGATTAATTAAAGATCGAGAGTGTATCGAGATTTTTACAAGAGAGGTGGAAACACTGCGCTCATCCTCAAATTCGTAATTTCCGATTGATCAAGGGAGAGAGAGAGAGAGAGAGGGAGCGGATATGAGGAATCTTCGAATCATTATTTAGTTCCCACTCAAGCAATATGCTCGCACTTGCTACTTACTCGAAAGCTAAATAGCAATAGTACTCTCTCTCTCTCTCTCTCTCTCTCTCTGTATACATATATATATCTATATAGATATATTTGTGTGCATATACGAACGAGCACGACGAGATAGAAAGAGAGTTCTCGGGAGCAGTCCGTGTAACGAGGGCTGTATCATCATTGAAATGATTACCGCTCCCCCGTGTTCGACCGGACATTTGGTAAATTGACCTGTCGTCGTTGCGCCGGCCAAGCTGGCGTACATAAACGCTGTGAAATTGTTCCAACTTCCCTCCTGCATCGACGAAACGCTGAGCACATCCTCGATATTTGGTATTTTCCAATAACGATGTCGTATATATCGTATCCAAGCACGATAAATAGATCCGTCCTTCCGGACTATTTTCTTCTTTTTTAAATTTAATTTTTTTCACCCCCTTACTTTTTTATCGAGTTATCATTGTTCACAATTACAATTACAATTACGATGACTGTCCGAGGTATCGATTACTCTCCAATGTCTTAGTTTTTCCATAAATCGATTAATTCCCGAACGAAAAATACGATTTGTCAAATACTCGCGATGATAATATAATAATAATGATAAGAATATTAATTATGTACGTATCAAATATATATGGCTATACGTAATGGCGAATCGTTTCTTTTTTGTCGTTCCCCCTCGTGGTTATCCAAAGGCGATAAACCTTGCCACCCGAGAGTCGCACGCAGTCAGAGTTTACCAAAGAGTCTGATTATTATTTTACATTCGAGAGTACGCGTACCGTTTTCTGTACGTTGTCATTAATCGAGAGAAAGAGAATGTCGCAAGAGGAGTAACGAGAGAAAGAGAGATTAGAGAGAGCAAGGACGGTGTCGGGGGTTGCAGATTCGACGCCCAAATTGATATTACGACAGGCATGGCGTACGATAATATAATTGTAATATCGTCCGAGCCCTCGTCGATTCGTACACGGCACGACGCGAAGAAGCGAATCTTCTTCGTATTATAACGAATAGCGACTCGTTATTTAAAAGTAAGGTCTGAAAACATCCTGTTTGAAGGCTAAGGTCAACTCGATATCAACGAGTTTCCGAGTGGTAGATCTAGATCGTTCTTCTCGCGTCGCGGTGCAAGGGTCGCGCGGCGCGCTTCCCAACGTTTATCATTACACGCCGTGGTATTTCTTACGTATTTGCGTACGCGAGATACAGCGTGGAAAATTTTCCTCTTAGTTTCGATCCCGTTCAACTATCGATCGACTTTTTCGCCTCGGTCGAGGCGAAGAACGATTTTTCTTCTTTTTTTCCCCTCTCCGCGTAATCCTCGATTTAAGCCGGATTTTGGTTGTTTTGATCGATTTTACTTCCGATTTTCTCACGTTTCGATCCGATTTTTGGGGATTCGGTGGGAATTCGAGGACGTTACTATTAACCGGGGGAGAACGAAGGCGACTACTCGAAGAATAAACTTTCCGCGGTCATTCCGGGTCAAGAGAGTCAGCGATTACTCGAGGGCTTATCACGGTGTCTGCGACCCGACGAGAAGAACAAGCTCCTCTCACCCCTACTCGTCCCGCGTTCTACACGTTGCAAGCGGTTACTTAATCTCGAAATGTCCAGCCCCAGATAAATTCGAACTCGCTACGCTTTCCATTTTTTCTTATTTCTTTTTTTTCCTTTTTGTTCTTCTTCTTCGCTCGATTTAGCGCGACGAGATTATCCGTTAACTAATACGATCTTGCTGTTTGCTTTCTTCTTTAACACCAGACTCTATGTTTTCTTCTCTATTTTCACAGACAAATGCATCACCGGCTGTCATGGAAGTGAGTATAGTCTTTTTCCTTTTCTCTCTTTCTTCTTATTTTCCATATTTCCTAAAAAGAAAAAAGAAAACAAATTGTACGAACGAATGAAATATTAATCAAACTCGATTGATGGAAAACAGTGAGCACGAGCAAGGCTTATGCGGAGGGTCGAACTTATACCTACGATTTGGAGGGAACCTCGGTGACGTCGGTTAGCGAAGCGCACGGTGAATCGAGACTGAAGCTCAACGCTATCGTTGAATTGGCTGTAAAACCCGATTGTGTACATCAGCTGCGAGTGAAGAATCTTCGCGTCAACGGAGCCGTGAGTTATCCTTCGTTCTTCAGGATTTACTTCTATTTTCTTTCCACCCTTTGTACGGTCGAAAAATAAAATGTACTCGCCATGTTCCTATAGCCCGTGGGACTCGAAGACGTCGAGAAGCACGCACTTCAGTTCAACTATCACAATGGTCACATCGATACGAGCGTGTGCGCGGAAGAGGGCGATTCGCAGGCTTCTCTCAACATCAAGAGGGCCGTCATCTCGCTCTTCCAATCGGCAGTTATGCAGGATTCAGGCGCAACGACCCACCGCGAGGTGAGTTTAAGGGTTTTTGTTATTTCTTCAAGACCCGACTAGGATAGAGGAGGAACGATAATGATTTATATTTGTTTTTTTCGTTGGAAATACAGACGGACGTGTTCGGTGGATGCAAAACCGATTTTAGTTTCCGGAAAGAGGGCGATTCGACGATCGTCAACAAATACAGGGATCTCGCGCATTGTTCGCATCGCGAGAATATTCGACAAGGGCTGATAACCGCCGCGTTCGATCCAACCGCCGATCTTCAATCGTCGCCTCTTCTGGGCTCGCATTACAAGACGGAACAGCGTTTCAAGAATGGCGTACTAAACAAGGCCGCGTCCACCGAGACTTACATACTGAGACCGTTCAGCAACGGTGACGCCGGTGCGAAAACCGTGGTGGAAACGACTCTGAGCTTCAAGGGTGACAAAGCGAGCGGTGGTGCACCAGCGCCTTGCTCCCAGCCCAAATCTTTGGTATTCGACGCACCTCATCCGGTTCTCGACTCGTCGGTGAACGCGATCGTTAAGGCTCTCGGCGCTGTCAAGGAAGAATGTCCCGAGAGTGCGGTGAAGGAGAATGCTGCGACCAAATTCGCCGATCTCGTCAAGGTCCTCGGTGTATCGAGCAAAAAGGACATACTGAGCGTTTATAACAAGGTAAAGTCCGGTGCGGGCTTCGACAAGAAAACCGACAAGAAGATTCTCCTGGATGCTCTCTTCCGAACCGGAAGCGGCGAGGCGGCTGAGGTCGCGGTCGAATTGATCAAGAATCGAGAGGTTACGGGACTCGAGGCGGTCGCGTATTACGCCAGTCTCGCCCTCGTTCGTCACGTTCATCTGCCTACGGTTAGCTCGGTGGTCGCTCTACTCGATCAGTCGGATCTTCCAAGAATCGGTTATCTCGGTATCGGTCACGTTATCGGTAAATATTGCGAACAGCACGAATGCCAGAATGTGCCGGAAGTCAAGGCCGCGTTGGGTAAGATCGCTGGAAAAATCGCGGGTAAATGCGACACGAGGGAGAAGGAGAGCGTGGCGATCGCTGCCCTCAAGGCGCTCGGTAACGCGAAATATCACGACGAACAAACCAGCGATAAAATAGCGTCGGTCGCGGTCGACAAGAAGATGCCGACTCGCGTCAGGGTTGCCGCGATCGAGGCACTTCCGTCTACGTGCTCCATGAAATGGAAGAAACAGCTTATCGAGGTACTCGGCAATCGCGAGGAGGACAGTGAGGTCAGAATCAAGAGTTATCTATCTCTCGTTCGCTGTCCCTGTAACCACGTGGCGAGCAGTCTCAAGGAAATTCTCGACAAGGAAACCATCAATCAAGTCGGCTCGTTCATCACCACTCATCTGAGGAACTTGAGGGCCAGCACCGATCCGAACAAGCAAGACGCCAAGAAATATCTTGGACAGATCAAACCGAGGACCAAGTTCCCCGAAGATTTCCGCAAATTCTCGTTCAACAACGAGCTCTCGTACAACGTTGGAGCTTTCGGGGTCGGCTCGAGTGCCGAGAGCAACGTCATTTACAGTCAGAGAAGTTTTGTACCACGTTCGGCCAGTCTCAATCTTACGACCGAGGTCTTTGGTCATTCCTTCAACGTCCTCGAGCTCGACGGACGCGTCGAGAATCTCGACAGGCTCATCGAACATTATTTCGGACCCAAGGGCGAGCTCAGGACTCACCAGGTCGCCGAATTGGCCAACGACGGTAAGAAGAGCTTGACGCACATGTACGAAAAAATCAAGGAACGTTTCGCGAAGAGTACGCGAGGACGTCGCGACGTTAGACAGGACAATCTCAGAAAATTCTCAAAGAAGGTCAATCTGGGCGTGCCGACGAGCGACAAGCACCACGTCGACGAGGATCTCGATCTCGATGTGTCGATCAAGATGTTCGGAGTCGAGCTCGCTTACGTAGATTATCGCGGTGCCGGTCTCGGCGCCGATCCCGGCCGTTTCATCGACACGATCTTCGATCTTCTCGATCGTGGCATCGACGAGGCTAAGAACTTTGACAAACGCGTGGAGAACCATCTTCACTTCTTGGAAGCCGAGCTCGTTTATCCGACCGGTCTCGGTGTACCGTTGTCCCTCGGTGTCAGTGGTACCAGCGTCGTTCGCATGAAGGCAAGCGGAAGCTTCGATCTACCGGCGATGATCAAAAATCCAGAGACCGCTTCGATGAGAATCGCTCTTGAGCCAAGCGCAGCGATCAGCATTGTCGGCAATCTCGTAATCGACGGATTCGGCACTCACTCCGGTCTTCGTCTCGTCAGTACTCTGCACACGGCAACCGGATCCGACGTGTCGATCAAATTGCTCGAGGGTCAGGGTATCGACGTGAGCTTCGGCATTCCGAAGAGGAAGCAAGAGATCGTCAGTGTCTCGAGCGAGGTTCTATTCGCATCGCCGGGTGGCAAATTCGTCCCTCCCAAGTTCACCAAGGGTAAAGAGCACTCGGACTGCTTCGATCAATTTTCCTCTATTCTCGGTCTCACCGTTTGCGGCCATCTCTCCTATCCCTACGAGAACATTGAATCCGTAACGAAGAAGCCCGTATTCCCACTCAGCGGTCCCGGCAAATTTGCACTGAGCGTCGAGAACAACGATGTCACGAGCTATCACTTCAAGGCTTATTACGACACGAAAGATCCGCACTCACGATCCCTCGAGGTTACCCTCGAGACGCCCGAAAGCAAGAACAACAGGCGTATCTCCTTCAAGGTCGATGGATCGTTGGAACCGAACAAATTCGTCAAGGTATCCCTCGACTCGCCGTACAAACAGGTCTCGGCCGAATTACGTTTGAAGAACACCGCGGACGAACAGAGCATTTCGTTGACGGCGACCAACGACGTCGATACGTATTTCATACGTGGTGGTGTCGCGATGGTATCCGGTACGAAGTACAAGCCGATACTCGAGTACAAGGTGCCCGAGCACATTGAAAAATTAGCCGGTTCGAAGGGTGGCGCCGCGGCAAAGGGTCATCGCAACGGTGGTCAATTGTACAAGGTGTTGGGTGACGTTGAGGTAAACGATTTCGACGGTGGCAAAAAGTACAAATTCAACAAGGTCGTGTTCGTCGCCGCGGAGCGTCCGGTCGCGAGTCTCGATGGTTACGTAGCTTCGAAGCCCGGTGGTATCGCCGTCGACGCGAAGATCGCCCATGGCGAGGAGAATCTTGCGATTAAAATGGCCGCGGAGAAAGTGGACCACAGACTGAGCCTCGATCTCGTCGTCGTACCCTCGAAAGATCCGAACGTCGGCTTCAAGCTTCTCTGGCACTACGAGAATAGACCGAACGACTTCCTCGATCACGAGCTCGTGTTCATCTACGGCGCTGATCTCGAGTCCAAGGTAAATCGTTTCACGGTCAAGGACAAACTTTCGTACAAGAAATCGACCGAGCCACAAGCTGTCGCGAACTACGCGCCCTCCTACTTGAAATACGTTTCGGCACTGAAGGCCGAGTCCAAGGTGACCTGGCCCGCCGAGGGTCTCAAGAGCGAATTCGAGATCGAACTCTCACCGACGAGCTTCGATGGTGAGTTCGACTTTGCCTATGGTAAATTCAAGATTGGCTCGGAGCTCGAACTCGTGGTCGACAGAGATCACGCGCGCAAGGTCGAGCTTGGCTTCAAGGCTCACTTCCTCGAGAGCGAGATCGCCCTCAAGGCCAAACGCACCAGGGTCGCCGATCACAAGAACAAACTCGAGGCCGTTCTTGAGTTGCCCGGAGGTGGTAAGTACAAGGCTGACGCGGACGTGACCTATGATATCAAGGGCAACAACGTCAATGTCCAGGTCGACGCCGATCTCGGTCTCAATGGTAAAAAGGTTAAAATCGATTACGGTGTCGAGGCGAGTCCCCAGAAGGCTCACAGTCACGCGATCTTCACGATCGACGCCACCAAGTATCTCGACTTCTTGCTCAAGATCCAGCGCGGTCAGAACCCACACGGCAATATCAATCTCAATGTCAAGAACCTTCTCATTATCGGCGGACAATTTAATTATCAGAACGGCAAGGGTAACGCCAATGTCAACGTCGATCTGCCAACTTTGCATCGAAAGGTCAAGGGTACCGGTGAGTTGAGCTCCAGTGGAAATCATCACGTTGGTAATATGGAGATTCTCTTCGACGCCGACAAAGATCCTAACAACTGTCTCAAACTGTCGACGGTGTCCGACGTGACCAAGAATTCGATCGACTCGAAGAACGTTCTACAGATCGCAAAGTACAAGACCGAGGTGAACGTCAAGGGAACAATGGCGAATAACGGAAAGGCCGGTTACGAGGTCGAAGGAGCAACCGAGATAACCCTGCCGAACGAACATTGTCTCGTTTTCAAGATCGTTCAACATCTTATACGCGACGGTAAGAAGAATCGTCTTCATGGAGAGTATCAATTTAGCGACGCGGTCGTCAAGGGTGGAAAAGAAGCGAAATTGGCGTACGAGACCGATGTGGCCTGGGCCGAGGCTCCCGACTACGAGCACATTTCCAAACATAGCCTGATGGTACAGTCCTTCGAGGGCAAGACCTTGAAGCTCGACTTGTCCGGAAGTCACGAACGAGTGCCCAATTCCGACAAGAGGAAGAGCGAGATTATAGTCACTGTCGATGGTTCTTACACTCCGAAACCGTTCCTCTTCGCTCTCACCGCTAATCACAATGCCGAGGATGGCGATTGGAAAATCAAGTCCGAGTCCGGAAAAGATCTTTCTCTCAAGGTATGCTTTTTTCTTTTTCTGTCTCGTTCGGACTTTTACCCTTTTCTACTCTCGTAAATGCAGATTTAATATAAGTCTTTGGTACTTTGTCTCGATGAACGTTTAGGGCCAGGGCAAGTACTCGCGTGGAAATCTCGTCGATAAGCCAACTACGAGCCAGGCTCTTCTCGAGTTTAAATTCCCGAGCGACAAACTGAGCTCCCTCAAGTTGGAATCGAGCGAAAGCGTTCTCGTGCCTCACGACACGGAAGGCGGTCTCTTCGAGTACATCGGCTCCAAGAGTTTGACTTACAACGACGACAAGTGTATCAAGGCTGACGCGCACGTGCGTCACACCGGAATACCTGACAATCATCACGAGAGCGAGGGCAACGCCAAGTTAACGCTGACCGTTCTGAAAAATCCTCCTCTGAGCATCGCTACTTCGTACAAATCCGATCCTAGCAAGGAAGTGAAAAAGGCTTCGGGTGTACTGAACGTTAGTTTCGGCGACAAGAAGGCAAGTATCACCTCGGACTTGGCTTACGACGATCTCGAGAACGTCAGTCTCGATGCCAAGGCTACCACTCCGATCGATAAATTCCACAACGTTGAGCTTAAATTGGCGCGCAAGAAGGGCCAGGACGAAAATCATTCGTACGACCTTTCCATCGTCGCCGACGATGTCAAGTACACGGTCAACAGTCAATTCCAGCTGAGCCCCGATGCTAAGAGCATCAGCATCGTTTTCACGTGTCCGAACGGCAAGACCGAACTCGTCAGCAAGTTCAATTGCCTCGGCGATAACGTCTACACCGGTAAGCTTTATTTCCCTCGTAGAGAGAACTTTGTTCGTTAATACGTAAAATTGTTCGATTCGTCATGATGGATTTCGTTCAAAGGTGAATGGAAGGTCCACTCGCCAAAGGGTTTCGTGACGGCCGATGCGCGAGTCAAGGTCGACAATATCGACAGCTTCCTCATAGAGGTCAACTTCGACAGTGACAAGATCAAGCACAGGAAAATTCATGCCGAGATCGCGACGAAACCGGCGGTCAAATCTGGCAAGAGGATCCTCCTGACGGTCACGAGCGACGGCAAGAATATCGTAACCGGAAGGTAAGGACGATTTTTCAACGATCGTACATATATACGTGCACGTATTCGAATAAAAATGATAACTGGAGCGATACCAATGGAGTAAGATGCTTCAGCCCTCAGCGGGCGTGATCGCACTTTGGCGCTTCAGTGGCATTTCGTTGAAGTATAAAAAATACGTCGATAAATCTTACAGCACGAACTACAGTAAGCGAGACGAGGCTGGCAAGATCATCGTCGAGGGCAACGGCAATCTCAAGATCGGGGAAAATACGAGAAGCTCCAAGTTTACTTACACCCATAAACAACTGACCCGCGAGGTCGACGGTGAAGTCGGCGTTGCGATACTCCTAAATACGAATTTCGGCCCGTCCGCGATCGTCGGTGAACTCAAGCTGTCCAACAAGGAGATTCACGTATTCAACAGTTATTGCGAGCAGAGCAAGGACTGCGCACACTTCAAGCTCCAGTCTGCCTTCGACACCGACAGTCAGTTTTTCTATCCCAAATCGATATATTTCACGACTCTTCGATCTTTATTTCGAACACAATAAACCTCTATTATTCTTTTGCAGATCTTGCCCAGGTAAATCACCAGCTGACTGTCGAAGTCGATCTCAAAAAGTTCAACGTACCGGTCGAATTTGGCCTCAAGACCAACACGAAATATCAGGTGAAGGAGCCGATCTTCGATCACACCGCCAACTTGTATGTTCACACGGCCAAGGACAAGACCGAGTACTCGTCCGAGATCTACGTTCACCCCAAGGATTCCGGTAAGTTTATCCGTCCGTCCGGAAACCTCAATCGTCCTCGGGCCCCGATCGACCGATATCGTTAATCGTTTATTTCTTATTCAGCCATTGTTTTGACTCTGCCGAGTCGCGAAGTTGCCATCATAGCGTCTCACGACATTCCGAAGACCCGTCAGACCGGAGCTCTTAAGATAGACGTTTCCGTCTACCTCGATAGAAAGAACAGACCCAACGACAAGACCTGTTTCGCTGCCAGCGGTGACATCAATATTGAGAAGAACGCAGCCGCGATAAACGGTGAAGCGAAATTCACATATCCGTCGCAAACAAAGGTTTGTGTTCCGTCTTTAATCTTGTCAACGGAGAGATGAGAATACCTATGTAGACCGCGATAATAATTCGGTGCATCGTTTTGCAGGAAATGGCGGTGAAGGGCAAGCTTCACTACGGCGGTGAACATCTGTTAGACGCTCATGTCGACCTCGATGTTTTCGCCAAGAAGACCCAGAAGATCGTCGTCATTGCCAAGCTGATCCGTGCTAACATAGTGAAAGGATACAACGTGACCGGAAGTCTCGAGGTCAACAGTCGTGGACAACAGCTCAAGGTCGACCTGAAAGAGCACCTTGCACTTTCCGGAGAGGAAATTGGTTTTGGCTCGATTTTGTCCTATACCGATCAGCATCAAAAACCCAAGAGCGTCGGTGCTCTTTTCTCCCTGAATGCCCAGGAGGCACACCTTCTCGTTCAGGCGCCCAACAAGGAACTCATCAAGTCCGATACTACGATCGACTATACCAAGAATCTCCAGAAGATCGAGACGGAATACACGATTCTCGACAATCCGACTATGCTCGCCTCTTTCGAGGTCAAAGACTCGAACTCGTTCAAGTACCAGCACGGTGAAAAGAGTGAGTTCTCATTGGCATTTTCCATTTCCTAGTTCTCGGAAAATAAACCCATCTCGTACGTTATTTTAATTGTTTCTATTCTCTTTTTCCAACGGCAGACAATGCAAAGAACAAGCTCGTTGCCAACGGACGTTTCGTCCTCGGACAATTGGCCGAGATCCACGCGGACCTCTTCAAGAACGGCGAGAAGAAGAATCTCTTTAATGCTCTGGTTCACCTGGACGAGGGCAAATTCCTGAAGCCCGACTTTGGTTACAACAATGAGAACATCGTAGCTCTGATCGTAAGTATCTTTATACGTGCACTCAAAACAAACTGCGACCGCGATATAACCGTCTCCGAATGTTAACCAGGATTATTCGCGCGAGAGAGCGATCCAACTTGCCAAGCAACTGAAGGAAGTCGGCCAGGGAGTGAGCGAAGAAGTGGTCGTCGAACTCAAGGACCTCCTTCAACATCTGAAGAAAGCCTCGCCGAATCTAAAACCGCTCGTCGAGTACTACCAGGGAGAACTGACGAAATTGAAGAGCGAACTGCACGCTGACGAAACTATCAAGGAGATCGAAGCTATACTGTGAGTCCACTTTCTTATTAGTTTTCTCGGATAGGATGAAAAAGAAGTATACATAAACGTTATACCTCGAACAGGCACAAAGTATTCGGTGGTGTAATCGTCGCGGTGACCGAGACCCTCAAACAACTCGCCGGTCAATTGACCGAGCTGAACAAGCAACTGCACGAGGTCATCGAGAAGGTGACCGAGGCATTGAAGGCGACTTATCCTCATGTGAAGGAGGCCTTTGAGAAAATATTCCAGGCAGGAGTCGAGATTTTCGACGCCGCTTCCAAACTCGCCACGGTCTACCTCAAGGCCGTTCTCAAAGTCATACACGATCACCAGAAGGAGATAAAGCAGTTGTTGGGCGTAGCTGCGGAGCTTGCTCAGGACATTGCCAAGATCATCGCCAAGGGTGTCTCACAGATCGAGAAGGAGCTCAAGGACTTTGTTGTCCAGGTTGTCGAACAAGTCAAGGCACTGCCCGTGTTTGAATTCATCAAGGAGAAGTACGCCGAACTGGCCGTTTACCAAGTTCCCGACGCGATCTTGGCTCCGATCGAGGAAGCCTACGTTCAGTTGAGAAAGATCCTACCTACCGAAGAGCTCAAGGAATTATTCACCGTAACTTACGAGTACATCATGAAACACGTCAGACGCCAGAAGGTTTGTTATTAATTCGATAAAAAAAGATACTCGAGTTGATCGAACGAATTTAATGAAAAACTTGAATTTTCCTCATAGGTCGACGATCCCTCGGAGATCAAGAAGATATGGAGTCACGCCGTCGATGCTATCCAGTCCGTCATTGCTCTCCTCCAAAGTCGTACGTCCTTTGAGAAGCTCTTCGGTGTCTACATCGTTGGAATACCGGCTGATATCAGCGCGCTCAAGAATCTACCTGGAATTTCGACCTTCAGGCTATCTCTTTTCAGTCTCTTGCAGAATCACGAGCTTCCCACCCCTGCTGACATCTACTACGCCTATAGGTGTGTATTTCTGTTCGATCTTGAATTAGTCTTGAGCCGAGCGCTATTTAATGCATTTCATTGTTCGCAGACCAACCCTCTACGCGAGTGACCTCGTTCCGCCCTTCAGCAAAACGGGTCTGTTCCTCGAGGGTGGACATTTCTTCACCTTCGACGGACGTCACGTGACAATGGCCGGAACGTGCGATTACATCGTCGCCCAGGATATGCGAGATGGAAACTTCTCCGTTGTTGCCAGTTTGGCAGGTGGAAAATTGACCAGCGTCACTGTCACCGCTCCTTCCGAGAGTATCACCATCAAGTCCAACGGAAACGTTAGTTTATTCGTTCCTCGATCTTTTCACTCTCGTCGATTGTCTCGTATTTGATAAGCCTTCTATTATTTCGTTCGTAGATTCTCGCTAATGGAAAACCGGCCGAATATCCGACCAGTACCAAGAACATGGTGGCGTTCCTTACTCCCCCGATCGTAAACGTTAAATCCGATTATGGCGTTCATGTCATGTGCACCCCGAAATCACCGATGATCTGTACGGTCCACGTGTCCGGATTTTATCTCGGAAAGCTTCGTGGTATCTTGGGAGACGGCAACAACGAGCCCTACGACGATTTCACTCTTCCATCGGGTCACGTGAGTGTCGATTACATAATCCGATTAGACCGCCCCCTCCCCTTCGCCGCGAGAAGGCTGTAGGGGTTGTTCTCGAATATACAGCCCACACAGACGTTTCGATTGCTCGGCTAACGATTTATTTGTCTTGGATAGATAACCGACAACGAGGCAGAGTTTGGTAACGCTTATAAATTGAACTCCGGCTGCGCCGCTGCACCAGCCGTTGATCACAAGTCTCATCAGCGAAATCCAACTTGCACCGAATACTTCTCTGGCAGTTCTCCGATGAGGTCGGTCTTACGACGATTAATTCTTCTTTATTTTAACGACGAATCATCGATCTCTCGATTTTTCCTCTACGTTGTTTCAATTTTGTTTGTTTCTTTAGCTCGTGCTTCAACTACGTCGATCCTAAACCTTACCGTGTAGCCTGCGATCACGCTTCTAGCGCGGGTACTCCTCAAGCCGCCTGTCTCATCTCCGCTGCCTACTGGGCCGCTTGTCTCAACGAACGTGTCTTCATTTCCATTCCTCAAGCCTGTGGTGAGTTACTTTCCCATTGGCTGTGAAAGTGCCCAAAGGCCGTTGTTTATATCTATATTAATATACTTGTCGTTTATTCTTCAGGAAAGTGCAAAGTCAATGACGGCGAGGTCGCTGTCGGTGATAGTTTCAGTGTTAAATTACCGCAGAAACAAGCGGATATTGTTTTCGTGGTGGAACAGGATCTCCAGAACGCTAAGATCTTCAAGGAATTTGTTCAGCCGCTCATCGCTGACATCAAAAACGAACTTAAACAACATGACATCACGTGAGTATCGATTTTTCCCACTTTTCTTTCCTCATTCCAGATTTTTCTCTTTGACTCATCGATTACTTTTGAATCATCGATTTCTCGGTATAGGGACGTGCACGTTGGACTTATTGGTTTTGGCGAGCACATGAAGTGGCCGCAACACTACACGACCGGTGGTAACATCAACGTCGACGGCGAAGTGTCGAATATCAACTTCCAAGAGAGAACTCCATTGATAACCTTGCAGGTAAGCTACGCCCATTGATAAGCAACGAGTTTGCAACTTAAAAATTTCACCGATAATTTGTGGACACATTTAATTTATGGAAATTAAATAAAACAGGAAGCCAAATCCGGGGACGGCCCGACCCGCATCAAGTATCTCAGACAAAGACTCGATGTTGAACTCGGTACGTTCAAGCTCACCGACGCTTACGAGGAAGCCATTCGCTATCCGTTCCGGGTTGGCGCTGCCAAGGTCGTCGTTGGTGTTATCGCGTCGCCCTGCGAAAAGAGCCCACTTCCGATATCGGTGAGTAGCGTCATCGTATATATTTGTATACTCGCCGATACGACGCTCGAATTTGGCAGGTGTCGAGTTGTCGGGAAAAACAAATTGTATAATAATAATAATACGACGATGGGTCCGAGCAGGTGTAGGATTTTATAAATGAATTATTCGATTTTTTCAGCTCCAACAACTGAGACTGCTCATGGGTCAAAAGGTTTATCGAGATCTCGGCCTGACATATTACCACATCTCATTCCTCGACGAGATTCTCGTATCTGGCAAGCCACAGAAGAACGTGATTGGTTATGACGCGCATAGCGCGTACACTTTTGCCGACAGCAAGAGAAAGCCCCTCGAGGGAAGTTCCGAAATCAAGAACAATCTCGTTCTTACGAGCAACGACGTGTGCGCTGGTTTTGCCGTTTCCGTAAGTAATCGACGATCGAACAGAATGAAAAATCATTTTTTCAAATTCATCTAATCGTCGTTTGTGTTTGCTTTTTGTTATATACGAATAGTCGGGTGGTGCGACATTCAGCACAAGTCACTTCCTCGAGGCCAAGCCGAACCAGAGGAAACAATTTGTTCAAGTAACCTCGAGAAGAATCGCCGAGGGTCTCACCAACACGGAACTCGAAGAGGATTGCGTTTGCCAATTGCACAAGGGTATCGATGCGCGCGGTAGTTGCAAGATCGTTGGACGTAAGGAGAAGGAACCCCTGGCGGTAAGTGCAATTAGCCGTAATTACTACCGTTTAATCGCTCGCCTGATTTAATAACCAATTTTTTTTTTCATCATTCATTACAGAGGCACACCAAAGGAGGTGTCAAGGGTTGAGCAATTTCCTTGGCGCGGAGCGAGCTATTATTAAAAATTAATTAGGCCTATAATGTATTTGTAACTTTTTTTTCATTATAATTCTGAAATATTTCGATCGTTTTCGAGAGTTTGGATAAATTGCGTGATAAATGAACTCCTCGAGTACACTCTCAGCCTCACGCATCTCACTATAATATTATGCATACTCGAATATTTCTTGTTTTTTTTTTGTAATTAAGATACCGCTGAGCCATCACGACGATGACACGTGGATGATGCAACGCAATGTTACGTATCGTTTATCGATTATCGTAGACAACGTGATCATGATTATTTGTGAATAAACGTACAACCGATAAAAATAGTTTCATCTTTTATTGTTCCGTTGTTTTTCTTTGATTAATATCGATGCGAGATCCGCTCGAGAAGTATCTAGAAGTTTTGCATCATCGAGCGATTTAACCGTTCGGTGATGTCCGACGTTAGAAAGATTTCGTCTATGCTCGAACAGCTTGGTCATTCCACGCGAGCTCGGGCAACAACTTTGAAATTGAACTCGATCGAGCCACGATGTTACGCGCCTCGCGTCGATGCGACACAAGCACCATTGGCTTATGGAAAATTGGCTCTGCCTATTCTGGTTGTTACCATAGAAAAGATAAGTCTCGTAGAATAATCGATGCATCCTTTAATACGTTTTTGTATCGAAGCAACGAGATTTGATGCGTTTGAAGAAAAATGGAAATTCGAGGTTGAGAGAAGTGGTGACCAGTATGGCCGAGCTTTTGGTCAATCCAGAAGAAATAAGCCGCGCCATTGAGCTTCGAATAGCCGATAAGTGAGCGACGCCCATTTTTGCATTATTCAATAGCTTCCGGGTCGATGATCGAGGTTGACCCTTAGACTGGCTGACCTATTGGTATCGGAGGATCCTTATCTGAGGGAGAGAGTGGCTATTATCTACGCTACGTTGAGCCACCGAGACTCCGGGAGCGCAGCCATTTTACAATGTCCCAAGATTCTCCTTCACCTCTCGAGAGGACTGATCGATCCTTTGGACACGGTCCGCGCTAAAATGTCTCAAGTCGTTGAGATTCTCGCCAGAAATACGATCGGTTCGACGTCGCTATTTAACCACCAAGCTTTATTCGATTCCCCCTCTTGAGTCAACTATTTCTTTTTTCTCCAATTTTTTAACAAAGCCGCCGAAGATTTGTGTTCTTACGGATTCGTCGATATCTTCATCGAGCGGATCGCTTTTGAAACAGACAATATAATATTGGTGCGACGATCAAACTTATTCGAAAATATGCTCGAACGATATTTAAATATAATTCATATCCTCGGATAATTTGCCAGCGAATAATTAAGTATGGTTCATTGATCAATAGGCAATTCACTTGGAATGTCTCGAATCACTACTGACGCTGAACGAAAAGAGCAAAGAACGAGCTATCGAGATAAACGGGATGGAGAAGCTTCTCGATTCGATCGTGAAGAGCGACGAGGAGAAAGTTGTGGCTGGAGCACTCTCCTGTCTGGCTATTTTGTGTCAAGAACCTATCGGCAAACAAGAGTCCATCCACTTGGATATTCTACCGATTCTAAAGGAATTACTCGATGATCGAGTGAGCGAGACGTCGATAGTTTCGTCGATATATAAATAAATGCATGACGACATAATTCGCAAAAAACCAACAGCGTCGGGCGATCCCCGCGAAAGCTACGGCCGTTATCGTTTTCGCGACGATGACGACTCGAGGAAAATTGCGAGCTTTCGAATTGGAGATTACGGAGAGGCTCGTTAAACACGCCGTTGACTACAATCACGATCGGGAGCTTCGACTCACCTCTCTAAAAGTTAATAAAAGAACATAAATAATTATTCCATCGATATCACGATCGAGCTACCAATGTGACGATGTTTATTCGTACCGTGAAATAGGCTCTATCTAACATCGGCCAAATTCCCGAGGTGCGATTGATTCTTCTCTCAAAGTATTCCATGATAATCGAAGATATCGATACTCGAACGGACCCAACGATCGATCGACACAAGAATATCTTACTGGAAATAATTCGTCAACGTACCTGACGCTTTCGTTAAGTATGGTTCGATTCTTTCCATTTTGATTTTGTTTCCGTCGCAAGCGAAATTTAGACGGCGCGTCTCAAACGTTCTTTTGCTATAAATTGACGTTTGATTAACGCTGAAACGATGGATCTCGGGCATGCGAGCGTCGAATTGACGGGACGAAAACATCTCGAATGACAATGAGGAAAAATTGATTGGGACTTCCGAAGGTCGCGGGGAGAGCAGATACGGCTAAGGTCATACGCAACGTGTGCACGATGCCTGCCGTTTTGATAAGATGCGATAAATCACGTATCGCACGGCGCACATGTGAACAATATTATCATAATACGAAAATGAGCCTGAGTGGGAATGACCAATTGCCACACGAGCTATAAACTTATATGTGTCGTTCTCCATTAATGCGATCATGCGCTTTTGATTGCCCACCTCGGAAAATAAAAGTATAAAAGAATATTTGTTTTCGTCGAGAGACAGCTTTGATATTGAAAAATTGGATCGACGCGACGGCTAAAACTGCGTCAGCGTTGACTCGATCGATGCAACAAATCGGTCGCGTAGTATCCGAAAATTTGTGCGAATGCAAAAAAAGAGCAGTCGATAAAGAAAATATTTCGTCGTACGTATAAGTATTAATGAAAGCACCTCTACAAACGTACATCGTAAAATTGACGCCAGAAGGTAAATAGCGATGTATATATATATGTATATTAGCGCGCGTACTATCGTTACAAGGTCACATCGATTTATCGATTCGTGGCTAGGATTGTTTTACGGACGTCCTCGTGGCTTTTTAAATCGATATACGCTCGTATCAAGATTCCTGAGCAGGATACTACACAATTGCTTGCTTTCACTATCGTATATCATGCTATAGATAATACAGGGGAATGCCAGCGGGAAGAGCGAAAAGGGATTTACTCGGTGAGACAGTTCTGTCTCCGTTTGTCGTTTCATTTACCCTCGTTTATATCGCGCAGCATTCTTTTCCAATCTATCGTCTCGCTGGTAAACGCAAATACACCGTTAAAAGAATACTCGATACGTAATTAGACTCGACACGGCTCGAGCGTTATTGACAAACAAACACGCGTGTTATCGCCTCCATCTTCGTACACTGTACGGTGGCGCCGCTCTCCCTCCTGGTGGCCGAAATTCGTACGTCGTACTTACCGTATGCCGCATGGTACACGCGGATGGGCTTCTTTCAGAATTTCCACGATCAAGGCGATATTATTTTTAGGCTATTATTCCGACGTATTCGATGACGCGTTATAGACGAATCTGATTCCGAGTATACAGGAAGTAATGTGTACGCGTAAATCGTGTTGTATACAAACGACTTTTCTAAGATGTCGAATGCTCTGACAAAGAGAATATTATTCGGCGCGGCGGGCAAAAACCCGCGACAATGATTCACGCACATGTCACGAATGACGAATAGAGCGCGCAATAAAACACGATGGCGCGTATTTATTTCGTAGCATTTGCGTAAGCCGAAGGGTCTTAGCTTCGTGGAAAAATGAAATTTTCTGACAATCCGATAGCCTGGCAAACCCAAACTATCGATCGTAAAACGCGTGCGATATAAAACGCACCTTTTTATCGGCACTTGTTGCTCCATAGGTGCAATAACGTTGGAAATAAAAGATACTCATCTGCCAGGAAAAGCAACGCGCGCGCGCATACACGAGTCGTAAAACGATACGACGTTATGAAAAAAAAGCCAATTTGATCAGTTGTTCAAACGAGTTTGCGGTGTGGTTGGTTTCCCGAAAACGCGTCAATAATTTATAATAGTGAAATAATAAATAATTCTGCCGGGAGAGGGAGAATACTCGAGTATGGGGATTTGTATGAGCCGTGGTGAATACATTATCATCTCGATATTAATTTTGAATGAAATTAATCGGTTGGTGGGCTCTGTACGCATACATACATGTATGTAAGCCGACGCCGTCGATTATTTGCTCAGTTGGTCCCACTTGGCAGTTGGTCCGTAAATAATGTCCGCGATTTGATAACGCATAATTCACTACTTTTACGTTTCAAGAGCCGTGCCTATATCTCGAGAAACGCAAAGGTTATTTCGTTACCGATTATAAGCGGCGCCCGAATTTACACAATTGCTAAGATTATCGCGAACGATGACGAACAAAAGTACCTCTCGAGTCTTGTCTATACGTGCCGAACGAGTGTATGATCTAATTGCATGTTTTCTTTTTTCTCACTATCGTCACATACTGTCCCTGCTTATCGAATCCTAGCTCCGTTATGTTTTTCTCTTTACGACTCTTCGTACATTCATGTCATTGACCGATCGATGTACCATCGCTATAGCGATGATTCATTTTCTCTTAAAGTCAATGCTAAGTACGATGCAAATCTATTTTGAAGGAAGTCGTCACGGTCGTTAATTTCGCGGTCGTTGCCTGAATGGACGCAGACCCATTTGTACGCACATTCGATTCTACCGCAAAAAAACATGAGGCAGGAAATTATGTTTCGGCTTACTTCCGGTTCCGAGAGAATCCTTATTTTCGCGAGATAATTAACCACTTCCGGTAAAAACACCAACGATGAGGAAGATAATGATAACGCTAAATGTCATAGAGGCAAAAGTCACAAACACGTTTTAATTCCGATAATTAATAACGATGCCGGTTGCATATACGTGCATGTAATACGTATATCTATATAGATAGTCGCGTTTAGACAGCCTTGATTGGGTTATATATTTCGTCGATATAGGTATAGCGCGTCGGACCGACGTATAGTAAGCACGACGGTTGTGTAGAACTCTCCGCTATACGGCGTTTAACTCGTTTTTTTTTCTCGCTTTGCTATAGAGAGAACGAGTTATGTATATATTATGTGCAGGAACCAGCGGGAAACCCGATTGCTTGGGAACTTCCCAACCGTGTATACATTAGCCCCTCTCACTCACTCTCTCTCTCTCTCTTTCGCGCGCGTCGTACCCGCGGATTACGGTTCTTGCTACGATTTATCCTTCCCGATCACGCCTGTTTGCACCGATAATCATCATGATATTTTGTCCTCGTGGGTGTATTTAGCTGCAGACGTGGCGTATACGTGTGTTATATAACGTGTGTGTGTGTTGGTGATGAGACAAGGGAGGATCGAAATAGTGTTTATGACGGTTTTAAACTCGCCCTCTGTCAAAGCGATAATATACGGAAGAGATTCTTGGAGAGTCAAATATAAAGGTTATTTTAATGTTTACCGATGCCTTCAGGGCTTCAGGGGCAATGAGGCCATTGGAGATCGGGCTATTTCACGAAATAATAAAGAAGCGATGGCTAGCATCGATGTGCGAAAATCGCTATAACCTCTAGATTGCTTGCCGGTCGCGCGGCGGTTTCTGTGGGGCCCCCGGTATAGTCGCAATTCGTGGATTGATCATGCGTATATATACATATGTGTGTATACAATCGGTTGTCGGCTTATCTCTATCTAGCAATGTCAAAGGTGCTAGCTGGTGGCAAAAGCTGGTGGATCGCCGCAGGATTGCTATTATGTATCACCGATACTCCCACCATCGCGCATTGTCACTCGTACGTACTCACGTACAGATGCTGCGTCGGAGACGACCATAAACGCTTCGTACGTGAACGTGAACGTTCTCTCTTCGAAGCATAGTGTACGTAGATACACATATAACGGCTTATACTGTACCGACGCATACGCATACTTCGAATTTCAGTGGGTAGGTGGGGACACGAGCGCGGTAAATACCGCCGGGAGCGACTACGCTAGTCAGTCGTCTCGTGGCACTTGGTTCAATCGTTCGAGCGAACCCGCGAGTAGTTGTATACGTGCGTACCTAGGTGTCTCTCCTTGGGTCGCCCGGTTCGTGTGTTTTATTTAAACGAAGAAGATACAAAAAAAAGCGGTCGGCCGCTGTTGAAACAAACTTTTACCGGACGCGCAAGTGCGCGTAACGCCGATCGAAAGAAAAATCGATAGGTCAACCAGTGGCAATCGGGACGGGGAAAAAGGATTTGTTACAACTGTCGTAATATAATCAAATATCACAATCACTCATTTGCTCCAAGTGCCGCGGCAGAGTTCATCGTATTGCTGGTAACAATATGAGGACGTAAAAACTTTCGCACGGAGAAGCTAAATTCTCTCTGTCACATACTTCGTTGGAGAAACTTTGAGAGTTATTGTCAAGAGGTTATAATCGTCCACGTCTATTCGCACCATAAACAAGTGAGTCCCAATGTCAAGTTATATCTTAATAAGGTCTATATCTGTACCCGCATATACATGGGCGAGAACGTATAATGAATTTGGCCACTATTTACTATAAACGATGACGACATATGTATATCAGCCGATATGGTAACGATGTAGGAAGAACCGGCCGCTTTCGCTTTCACTTAAAAATCGTACTCGTCATATCCCACTTTTAGTTAAATCTTTTTACATCGCGTTGAAAAGCGATGTAAAAATAACTCGAATTATTGCGACGATCAACGATCCTCTCGGCTGACTCGTCGATTATCTCGCCTGGGCGGGGGGGGGGGGGGGTGGGACATCGGTACACAAAGAAATCGATATGCACTTATTTTACATTCCCACACAATAATACTCAAGGATACCGAGAATATTTGAACATTTATTGTCTTTTAATAATTGGTCAATCAGCTAATTGTACGACCGAGAGTTATATAGCAACAACAGTATTTCACGAGCTCTCCATTATAATTTATGTATCCGGAATCGTCACATTCTAGTTGAGCCACGATAACTACGATATTGAGTTGTTTTTAATGCTTCTTTCGTGTTCTACATGACATGGAAACGCTATGCGACGGTGGCGACGTTATAGATTTACATAAGAACCGGGTATTTGTCGTTTCTCGTTGATACGCGACATCACCTTTTTATTCCCAGAGATGGTGGATATGTGTATCGATCGTTTTATAAAAACTTGCCGATCATCCTGCGTGCGCGCCAACGACAAATGTCCATTGGCTCGTTCACGCGATTGCAGCAATCCTCGTTCTTCCCGTATTTCGCCAATATAAACGAGATAGATTTATGATGAATTTTTCTCTATAGATATGAAGAAATTCGTTGGCTTATTGACGAGCTGGCTGTTGGTCGTGACGGCGAATGGACAATTCATATTCCCGGATCAATTCGAGTTGATGCAAAACGCTTACGAGCAAAGAATAAGCGCGGCACCTCCGAGCAGACCAGCATTTCCAACTTATCCGAGTTTTCCGAGCAATATCGCCTCGGCATCCTCGAGTTCATCGGCCGGTTTCGCTGTCGAGGATCCTCGGATTCAGAACGGAGCTCCGCTTTCGATCGCCTCGGCACCGCCCGCGGCACCGAACGTTCCTCTCTTCCCTCAAACAGCCAACGATCCCGAGGCAGAGTACTGGAACAAACACGTGAGTTCTCGTCGATCGTATCGTTTCGACGAATAATCCTCAATATCGTCAAAATGTGATTCGAATTAGGTTTTTTTTTTTTTTTTTTTTTTCTCGTAGGTGAACAATCTCATAGCACGAGGCGTTAGTAAGTTTGCTCTTGACATGGATCGTGAGATAGCTCGTTCTTTGGGATCGGGAAGATCCAATGTCATATTCTCGCCCTTGAGTCTCGTCAGTACTCTCGCACTGGTACTTTTGGGCTCGGCCGGTGTGACTTTCGATCAGGTCGCGAAGATTCTCGGTCTCGAGTCGGGTGTCGATATTTCCTCGCACTCCGAGATCGTTCATCAAATGTTCGGACTTCTCCTCGACACTATCGAAGCTTCGCCAAATAATCCTGGCCCTCAGGCTACCATGGCCAGTGGAATGTTCGTTCAGGTATATTAATTGGACATTTATTTTCTCTCTCGAACGATCGGCCGTTATAGGCGTGCAAAAATTAATTCGGAGTTTCTCGTATGATTTGCAGAATAGCTATCCAATTCGAGCGGAGTTCAAGGCGATCGCCCAGGACATTTACAACAACGAGGTCATAAACGTCGATTTTATAAGACAGCCGCTTCAAGCAACGAGAGCGGTCAACGAATGGGTGAATCTTAGAACGCGAGGCAAAATCGCCAACATCCTGGATCATCAGGTCGATTCTGATACGAAACTCATTATAGCCTCGGCGCTTTATTTCAGCGGCGAATGGAATCAGCACTTTGTGACCGGTGAAACAAAGAGGTATGCAATTTTTGGCACTCTTTTGTTTTTCTTCTCTCATAAATCGACGCTCGTTATTATATCGTTATTATTATTATTATTATTATTATTAAAATAGAAAACCGTTCATGGTCACGCCGAGCGAGACCATTACCGTCGACATGATGTACAGTGCCGGGGAGTTTCCCTTCTACGAAGACAAGACGCTTCGTGCCAAGATTATCGGCTTGCCTTACAAAGGCTACGTGGTGAGTTTCTGCTCGGTACGTTTGTACGCGCGAATGCGCAAAGAAGGAACGTACCGTTATAATCGTCCGTCTTGTTTTATTTTAGCCTGGAACGGAGCAGACGGGTGTACCAAGATTCCAGGCGACGATGTACGTTGTAATGCCAACGGCCAAGACCGCAGACGCTCTTAGCAGTCTGGAGAGTCGTTTGACGGTCGACAAACTCGAGGATATGATCGCTAGGATGCGGAACGAGAGTTGCATTCTCGCTCTACCTCGCATGAAACTGTCGAGCACTCTCAATCTTAATCAAGCTCTCGAATCTCTGGGACTACGATCTCTCTTCAATCCGGCTACTTCCAATCTCGGTATACTTTCGCCAGGAAACAATCCGACTCCGATATATACGAGGTTCGGCGGTGACGACGACGGGAACGCAAAATCGGATGGCGGAATCGGGGGGACTATCGATCCATCGAAGAAAACAAATTACTTGAGGTACGAGGACAAAGTCGGTGGTTACAGCGTCGAGCAATGGAGCAGCGGAGTTTCTATCAGGAAAATTCACAGAGGCGATGGCGGCCGTCCGGTGCGTTCGATCGAGGACGGCGCGAACGATGGAAGAAGACGGGAAAGGGAGTCGTACGAGATCCAAAAGAATTCTACGGAAAAACTCAAGCTGCGCTACGTCGATATGGCCGGCAACAAATACAAATTCGAATCGTTTCGACCAAAACGACAGGGTCGTCCGATCGATCATGATTTTATTAAATTCATCGAGTCTCGTAACGCCGTACCGAAATTCGGCCTGGACGCTCTGAGAAAACGTCCGAATCTCGGGAATCCGGGTCTCTACGCCTCGGACGTTCTTCACAAAGTCGAGCTCGAAGTTACCGAGACCGGTACGGTTGGAGCTGCCGCTACCTCGATAGTTCTTCAAAGAAGCGGTGACGCCAAAAGATTCGTCGCCAAGAAACCATTCTTATTCTTCATAAGACACGAATCTTCGAGATTACCGTTGTTCTGGGGTACCGTTTACAAACCTACACCCAATTATTAATGCTTCTTCAACGATCTCCTCATCGTAGCTTCTTCATTCTCCAATTCTCATTGTGATACGCACAGTACTCGGGTGTTTCTTACTACGAAAACGATTACGGCACGAGTCGAGCTCAAAGCTCGCGTCTAGTACCGATCGTCGTAATTATTCCTCCTCGTTTGTTCCTTTCGCGTCATCTTTCCATCGGAGAAACAAGCTTTTCCTTCATCGTCTCGCCTCTTTATTCGTTCTCTCGCGTCTTATCCCGGGTCTCGGTAGGTATTTCTTACATTTTGCGGATTTACCGCAAATGCATTTAAAAATATGATCTCCGGCCAGTAAACTCGTACAAATCGTAATATATATTTAATCGATAGTTATATTACAATATATACGAGGATGATACATCTACACACGCCATTGTTCCGCCTCGTACATCGACGCGTCGTACTCGATTATAAATATTTATTTTATCATTGCCTATTGCCGACACGCATTATACTTCCACCTGAAAGAAAAATACCCAATTAGTATTTTCGACACATCGTAAACAGCGAGAGCGTTGTAACGAGCGGGGAGATGCCGACTATCGCTTGGCTATTTACCCGCAATAATGAACAATATTATAATGGTAATAATAATGATAATAGGAATAATTACAATGATTAACTTACGATTGAGCCGAAAACAAAGATACGAACATACCAACGACGTTGAATCATATTTAACGTTTTTCTTTTTCTTTTCATTTATCTAATTTAAGCGAATATTCATGGGAATAATTCTTTCGTCACGTTTTCCGAGTCGATTATCAATTTCCTCGAGGGACATTTTCTCTTAGTGACGGCATGTCTCGTTGCCTCGAAAACTATCGTCATCTTCTAGAGGAATGTCGGAAAGTTCTTTCGTCGCTAATCTCCCGCTACTTGGCTCAACGTCTCTCTTTTTCTATTGTTCTATTCGCTCGTCAACGATCCAAGCGTCGACGATTCGTTTCGTTACCTTCGGTGATTTAGAGTCGAGAACGTTGTGGAAGAAAGAAGCGTAGGAAGATGGATAAATAAATAATGAGAGGGTATGAATGGAAATGTTTTTTTTTTATATTTTCTTTTTATTCACCTTGGATCTATCGACGCCCAAGGCACGTGGCCATGAGCCAGCGCTCGTGGCTACGATTACTCCCCCGTTCTCTCATCCTATTTGTCTCTGCAGGCGCGTACCGTGCTTCATCGAAGTGAAAACGAGTTACTCGCGAACGTCTTTCTTTCTCGTTTACTTTCTCTTTGCATCTCGTCATTCCATCGAAATTCTGCTCACCCAAATGAACGTAGCTCGCGGGATATTTCATCCCCGACGAGAAGACGGCTAGTAAATAATATTTTTGTCCATTCCCCTTGGCTTTGCGAGCCGCGAACAAATTTTCTAGTAAAAATCAAAGAATCGAAAAAAAAAATATTTTTCTTTTTCTCGAATGGCCCTAGTGGCATTCCGGCAGACGCGGGGATACAATAAGGTTTTCTAGGTAAATGCGTATATACAAGTATTCACAGTTGGTCGTATTCGCTCGGTCGGGCGAGATTAAAGTCGAGAATCTCGTCGGACGTGAGATACCGAACGTCGCTGTCTTCCGATAGCGCGGAGCCACTTCCGCCCGCTCCTCTCTTGTATGATTTTCTTTTTCGCACAATCACGTACGTGACCACGGTCGTCAGGACGATCGTCGATAATACGACGATTACTATAGCGGCGATACCGCTAATTCCCAATGACGACATCGACGATCCTTGAATCGTGGCTTGTTCCACTCGTACGTGAGCCTCTGTGACGATTAAAACAAAAAATCATACGAACGAACGATCGATATTGGTAGATCGTTGTATTCGTTGATAAAACCTTCGACTCACCGGTTCGAGCGGAGACCCGTTCAGGATCTTTCCAGGATTCGGTGACTTTAGTAGCGAAAGGAGTTTCTCGATGGATCGTAGTCGATTTTAGCGTGATCGGTCTCGCGGTTGTCCTGGTTACCCTCTTGGTAGGAATTTTCGTAGTCGTCGTTGTCGTTGGAATTGGGGTCGTCGTCGTCGACGTGGACATGGTCCTCCGCTCTCCGTGAGTCGTCAAAGAGATCTCGGTGTTTTTAGCGAATGGATCGATATCGTCCTTGGGACTTATGGGAATCGGTTTTTTCGTTGGTATCGAGATAGCTGGAGATCCCTTCGTGGGAGGAACTTGACCGTCGGTCTCGGTAACGACGCTCTTCGTCGTCCAGTCCGTCACTCCTGTTTCCCAGACGATAGACGGATTTTTTAGCAACTCGATTGAAGAAAGGGAAATGCGTTTGATCGAAATCGTTATAATTACCGAGAACGCAGTATTCAGCGAAATCGGGACAGCACATTGAAGTATCACCGCAATCGGGATCGCATCGGCACGCATCCGGTGAATCCGGGGGTAAAATTAATGTTGAATTCGAGGTCGTGCGTCCACTTCCGCATCGATCACGGCAGGTTTGAAGAGCATTGCCGTACTCTATTTGATCTGCGCGTATATTTCATCATTTACATACCGATATTAGTCGATCGATAAATCGTTGGATTTAATAAATCACGTTTTACCTTCGTTGGTAGATACGACATCCGGTGAATTGGTAGTTTCCGTCGACGTAGCGCACTCGTCGCCTTGAAGAATCGCTACATCGTCCACAGCGATGTCACTGACGTAACTCGTCCCTCTTATACCCTCGATAACGATCTGTCAAAGAAAATGGTTCGGCCTTAAGTTCGTTAACAATGATGTGTGTAAAATTAATAAGGAATCCCACCGACTTGAAAACTGGAGGTGTTGTTCGTCGGTAGACGAAAGAAACCCCGAAGCCATTGATTGCCCTGATTTCCATCTTTCTCGAACATGAGCAGAGACGCGTTTCTTTCGGGCTTGAAGTAAACCTTCAAAGCACCGATGGTCGCACCGTACATGTGATACCTGAATCGATAATGCGATCAATGCAATTTACAGTCCCGTTACGAGCGAAAAGAGTCTTCTGTCTTACCAGAATGAGAAGCAGCCGGAATCCGAGAGAGACGCGTTGTACAGGGGTGAAATAATTCTGGCGGTGTCGTTGACGAGACGCCCAGATGCCTCGATATAAAGATAATACCCTGGTGACGATTAAAACATTAACAAAAAATCAAGATCTTTATTACCCAAGTGTATTTTAATCATGAGTTACTCACCGTCGTATCCCGGACCAAGGGTATGATCGTAAGACGGTCCGGTTCCTATGTGAGAACTGGGTGTGTCGTGATTGTGTCTCTGCCAATCGAAATCGTGAGCCGGATCCTGCTCCCACCAGCAAAGATCATCCTTCTCGAAATCGCAACTCGTCGGAGCTGCCGCACCGGAATCTTTCGATCCGCACGAAAAATTACGTATATGTTTTATATTTCGATTGGACGTACGTAAGCATATACGCCAGAATATTATATAAGGCTATGTATGTGTATATATTTAGTCTATATATAGATAATGATAGATAAGCCGGTGTATAATGGATACCTCTGCAATAAGGCGCCGTCGCGTTCCACTTTCTGCCGTTGCAGTATATCTCAGCTGCACCCACTAGTGTGTAACCCGGCTCGCAAAAATACATCGATACCGCACCGTTGTACTTGGTCGCGGTGAGGGAATGCTTCGGTTGGGGTGGTGGAGGACACTGCGAATCTTCGGAGAAAGAGAGCGGGTGTCAAGGGAAGGGTGGTTTTTATTTTTCGTAAAGATTCGGGCGATCGGTCGAAATATAAGATAGGAAAAGGAAGTTAGAGGTCCAATAATCGAGGGTCGTTACTCACTGGCGCATACCGGCGTTGGGGTGTCCCATCTGCCTCGGATACACGTCGAGTACTTGTTACCAACGAGTGTGTAGCCCTCGTTGCAGGTGAATCTGATAATTTTGCCTCTCGACCTCATTCGAACACGACCGTTCGGGAACAGCAACGGTGGGCAACGCGCTAAAAGCAATTTCACCCTCTCGAATATGCATGAAAGGGGTTGGTGGTGGGAAAAGGGGGCTGTGTTTGTGTCTCCGTGCGTACACTCGGGCTTTGATCCTCGTCAAGTTTCTCGAGGTTTACGCATCGGTCGTTTCGCGTATCGAGATGAGATAGAAAAAAGGATCAAATGAAATATCTTCTTTTGTACTCACCCGACGGTGCGACGGCGCATTCGACGAATGCCGCGAGTATGAGAACCATCATGCGCCTCATGTTCGATAACTCTTTATTTACTTCTTTTTTTTTCTTTATCCCTCTTTTTATATAACCGCGTACGTTACAATTTTATAAATTTATTTCCGTTTTCCGCAGAACATAACTCCTCGCGCCCACCGGAAATACTAAATTCCTCGAGCTCGAGCCTCGCCACATTAACGCCAGGGGTGGTTCACCCTCGGTTGCGTCCTCGTTCCACGTTCCACCCCTTCCTTTACCTCACCAATATCTCGACGAAGCGAAACCGGAAACTGCACTCGCGCGAATTTTCCCGTAATTGTATCGAAGACGTATAAACGAGGATCGTGGAGAACGAATGGAGAATGAAAGGTTGCCACGAGCGAGAAAAGTTCGGTATACTCGAGAATGATACATTCGACTCGAGATCTTTCTCGTTTTGACGGACTCGTCGACCAGCGAGTTTGTTCGAACGACGGTAGTAGGCGAGGGCGGAGCGACACGTCCGCATCCCTTCCCGGTTGTGCGCAACAGAGATTGTCTCGGTATCTGCTTCCGGTTTATTATCGCGAACGAGCAACGAGCGGCGCGAGAGAAATCGCTGTTACTGTTGACGATCGGCGATGCGTAGCCGAAAGCGCGTTCTCTCTGAGACAACGTTACCTACCAATACGTTTAACGCAGATTCGACCCTTTACCTGATTCCTCCCTAATTTTGGTCCATACGCGTCTAACCGATATAATACCGATCTCACGCGATTACGCACGTCTCTACCGATGTATCGGGTAGCCCTAACGATATTTACGTCTCAAATACACGAACGTCCGTGCGTTTGTCTGAAATAATAAAGAAACTCAGCCAGGTACTCAACGAGAAGAACCAAATATATTTTGGAAAATGCGCCAAGAATTTTTCCCAACGGAATTCCTCGGGAATTCGCGTATTAAAATTGTTGGCGAACATAGAAATATTAATTCGCGTGGCACGACAAAGAGGAGGAAGGAACAAAAGTTTCTCAATGAGATAAATTCACAAAAGCCGCCCCCCACCCCCAACCGCCCCTCCTCGCTCTGCTGGATCTCTCGTCCCTTGTCGCGGCGTGCGATTCCTGATGCTGGTAGTAGTGGTATTATACGCGTTCAGATAAACCGACGAGAAACACGACAATTAAGCGGAAAAAGTCGGCGCCAGGGCTTCCTCTCTGCGGCACAGATTGCGCAGCCTCCTCGTCTCGCGACGACGCTCGACCCTCGGTGTCACCGATCTCGGTTGGGAGCATCGAATCTTTCGATAAAAAAGGATCGCGTGGAAAAAAACGAGTATTCTTTTTTATCGATCGTTTCAAGGATTTTTTTTTATTTATTAATGTTTCATCGAGGATTCGGCTAATTTGATTTATTCTAAATTACATTTATAACGTGCGCTCCGCAACCTATTCTCCCATTTTGAAACGATGATGGGAATAAGAAAAAAAAAGTAATGATACAGATAGAATTGTTGAGGAGACATCGATCGACGAAACGATACGGGCAAAGGATATCTTCATTCGAAAATCGATAATTCACGCCTTATTATAATCATATTGTATAATCGTTTGGGGCTGTATTTGGAGCGAGCCGATGAGGAGAATATTCCTCGTCAGCGTTATATACCTAAGCAAAAGAAGGGACAAAGAATTATAAGCAGTTATCGGTAACGTATCGGTAACGTATCGATAATTAACGATCGGAATTAAATGTGATTGAAAATTGATCGTACCGGGTTCCATCGGTACGCCGGCCTCGAGCAAATCTTCTCGTCCGGTGAATCGGACCTCGCGAGGTTCGAATCGAGCCGAGGATCGATGTCCAAACGCTCGGAGAGATCGTTATCGACCACAAGGCCGATTCTCCCGTCCGGCAATCGGAATCTCTTCGGCAAATTTTCGTTATACTCGTGACAATTTAGGGATACGTTCGTATCGATTTCGTATCGAGCCGGTGGATTGTGGGTGTAGACAGAAGTTGGTACGAGGACGGGTCTGCTCGCAGATTCGACTCGCTCGTATCTCGTACGAGAGGGACGAACAGCAGCGAGTCTTTGACGATCGATCGTATCGTCCGAAATTCTCAAAGTGTCGTTGCTCCACGCACGGTTACTCGGTGCTGTTATCGAAAAAACATTGTCGGTAACGGGATGAAAATTCGCTGGTGGAAGATGAGCCAGGACGTTGTGTGCATCGTTGTCGTTACGGTAATAATTACAGGGTTGACGATATCCGGAAACTCTGTACGTACGACTATCATCGAGGTGCTGCTTGTGTCGAGCAAGCTGCGCTTTCGTTGTTCCTCGCTCCCTGTTGTTGTCAGGCCTCTCGTGAGATCGAACGTAAATCATGCCATCGGGCTCTGATTGATTGTCGACGATCGTCAATATTTCCGTGGAACCTCGATGCTCGTTGTTGTTCGCAGCGGCAGGGACAGACGCGCGATCGCTATTAATGAAAATTGGAACTCTACGAGGATTCGTACCGTTGGTTCGTTCAAGGGCGACGAATTTCGAGGGTTGATTTACTGCGAATATTTCATCCTCGCGACTCGTTCTATTTTGCGTCGGATGAAAATCGCAAGCTGGTGTCTGTCGAGATTGCTGTTGCTCCTGGTAGCGACGATGATTCGCTCTGGTGACAAGCTCTTGGCCATTTTCTTGAAAAATCGTCGCTCGCAGATTTCTAACCGCATCCCTGATCGCGATCGATTCGACATTTCCGTGAAATGGAGGATTCGACGTTCCAGCCTCTTGTCGAGATTTATCCACGTTTGGTCGAAACAGGACTATCGGTCTCTTGACGACGGGACGCTGCTGTTCCGGAGGACGAGGAATTGCTCGATCGGCAAGCTCCGACTTAACGATCCGGTAACCGTACGACGGATCTTTGTTCGCGCGAAAAGCCTCTAACGATTGGAAACTTCGACTCTGACTAGGTCGATCTTGTAGCTCCGCACGTGTGAACAAAGTCGTTGGGTTTAAACTGGAAAATCGTGAAATCGGTTCGTTCAAATTTTCCATTGAAATTCCCTCCACGGACTCTTTAGTCTCTTGGTGATGTCGATGGTGGTAGACATGTTGATCAAGGTCCTCGATGACTCCGGTAGGAAATTCGGAAACGAGCCTCGAAGAACTTTCGCAATTATCACGGTGATGCTGCGGGACAAGATTATCGTTCCACTCGAAAAAAGTAACATTTTTCCCGTCCGTTCGACGATGAATCGACACATTTTTTCGAACGTTCTCAGTCTCGACGCGATTCCGATAAATCGAATTGTCGATATCGACGGGTTCCTTTTCAGCCACCTTATTCCCATTCGGGCCGTAATTTTGTCCTATAAAATTTAATTTTAATCTTCGCGTTATTTCCGCTCCACCGTTATCGAGAGTCTTTTGGTCCCTTGCGACTGGAGGTGCTTGGGGCGTTCTCGGGGTAAAAAGTGAAAAAGGCGTTAGAATCGAGTCGTCCTTCGTCGATGGAATGGACGACTCCGATATAGAAACGGCCAGTAGGGTAGAAGCGTCGGACGACCCTCGTTGTTTCTCGTCTCGTCGTGGTGGTTTTTCGGCCCTCGTTTCCCCGAGTCCGGATCGGCAGTTGGATCGTCGTAGGATCGTTGGAACGTGTCTCGTATTTCTTCGTACCAAAATTTTGCGATTTTCATCAAACGTCAAATCGCGAGTCGGTACATTGAGATCCTCCAGTTTTTCTTCATCGGCGTTCGCGTTTGCCCGAGCTATTCGATCCGCGAAAATATCGTCCTTTACGTTCGTCCCGTCGCATTGCTCGAACGTCTCGAGGAAACGAGAAACGGAATTGATCGTTTTCCATATCGTATCGTTCGTCGAACGACTATCCGTCCCATTATTATTTATCGACGGCGATTCGTCGCTCTTCCTTTCCTTTCTCGTATTTTTATTGTCTCGGACAATTTTCGAATCCTTACGGTTGCACGATCGCGCAAAATATTCAGCGTGCCACGAGCCAACTTTTACATCGGTATCGTCCGTGGAAACCGACTGGTCCATTTGTCGCGAGAACGGGCTCTTCGTCTTGGATCCATCCGGCGGGTTCGATCGCGATTCTCGCAGGTTTTCCAAGTAAAAACCTCTGAGAATCTTTCGTATTTTGAGGCTTCGCTCTGTCGAACGAATTCGTATTGAGTGGCCGAGGGATGAAAGATCCGCTATCATTCTTTATCAAACAGAATGAAAAAAAAAAAGAAATGGATTTACCTGGTACTTTGTATGGACGAGTGGCGTTCTCAAAGTTTTGTACACACGTCATGGCGCACAAATTTTCGTAACAGCTCGATGGGGACCAGCCCCAATGATTATCGTTGGTCGTATCAAATTTGGCGACTCCCTTCGATTCCTTCTCGTTTCGATCGTTACCCGGTGCCTCTTCCAAGACCTCGGCACTCTTCTCGCTCGAATCTTTCGTCTTTTTCAATTTATCCGCCACGACTACGCTGGCTCTTCGGCTCGGCGAGAATCTTGAAGCAGAGAAATCGATTCGATCGTACGACCCGGCTTGATGGATATTCATAATACGAGAGGAAAGTGGAGCACGAACCGTATCTCGTCAGTTATCCCGCCCGTGCGATCGATAATCCCAAAACTATTCTCGTCCACCCCGTCATCCGGCTCGAACAATCTTCTCCTGCACTTATCCTCGTCCCTTTGACGATGAACGACCCGCTCGGTCAGTTGGTCTTTCGCTTGGCTCGTCCCGTCGCACCCCCGTTCCTTCCTTCTTTTACTCTCCCGATTCGCTAGATTTTTCACGACGCTGGAAAAATAACATCCGCGTGGTTCAATTTTCCTCGGGGTTCGGGTCAAAAATTTCCGCGTTAAAATATCGTTACCATCCTTATTCGAGCAATTCGCAAAATATTCATCAATTTTTATTTCGTCTCACCCGTTGGTTCGCCCGGACCGAATCGCTTTGACGATTCTCCCGTTCTCGGTTTCACAATCCGACTCGTCCGCGTCGGATTCGTCCGACGAACGAACAGCCGGAAATCTAGTTTCCCTCCTCGCCTCGTTCTCCCCACGCAGCTCCCGCGTCGATCTATCGAATTTCCATTTCGTTCATTTCTCTCTTTTTCTTTCCCCTTTCACATTTTTCAACCCCCGAACGATCTCGCGTATCGCGAATCAATCCGCGAGAGCTCTAACGAGTTTCTCGTGTACACCGAACTCACTTGGGATTTGTTTCATCTCCGTTCAAAAGCTTCAAGACATCTCCCCGTAGACGAGCCGTTGCGTTTGTCTCGTTCCGACATTCCCGTACTGTTCGCCAATGTGAAAGGACGGATACAACAATAACAAGAAAAGAACGATAAATCAGAGTATAAGTCGCGATGAATGGGCGCGTCATGTATAGGAGAATTTGTCTCACCTCGGAGAATTTCCCGGCCCTTGGCTCCATTCTTGTACATACCCACCTGGTCATGGAACAATTTTATGGATCGACTCGGGAGAATATCGTTCAAAGAGAAGAAAAAAAAATTACTAGAATATATTTTTGTATTACCAGCTCGGGCAATAGTCTGTCGCAAATCGTCCTCGGCTTGATTCTTTTTCCGCACTTGCCGGTTCCGATAACGGTGTGATTTCCGTCCTCCTGTGAAATAAAGCACGAGTCATATATCGTAGTTCGAATCTTGGGTTCGATATCGATCGATAAATCGGTCCTTCGACATCATCGTCGAAAGCTCGGCCTTCTCGTCAAGAAAAAAAAAAAAATCATCTATGTATATTGTCATTACGCTCTCCAGTCTCCTGTCGGCAAAGTTAGTCAAGACCTTGGCGAAAGCTGTCTTCCACGTTTTGTGCCGGTGAGCTTTGAGACGCTGTAAATATTGATTTTAATTTCAATTCTAATTATCGGTAGAACGATCCGGGAAATATGGGCTCGTGGGAGTTTCGTTCCGGGAGGCACACTCACCAAATTGCGCTTGGCCTCGAGTACATCGTGACAAAGTTCATCGAGTTCTTCCTTCTTTCGTTTTTTTCTCTTTCTCCTTAGTTGGCCGATTTTTCTAGGACTCTGACCGGTTCGATCGGAGGCAGGATCGACGGTACGCAACGCCGCTCTACCCATATCGTCCTCGAAACATTATGAACAAACACTCGGCTTTCCTTCGTCCTGTTTCGTTTTTCTTTTTTCTTTTTTTTTTTTATCACGCACGAACGAGCAACGTAAAAATATTTCTTCCGTCGCGGATTTTTCTTTTTCTATTTGTTTACTGTACTAGGAGCGAATGAGAAAGGCCAGCGGGAGGTCCCTCGATCGCGACAGGCACTCCCGGAGCTTTTGGCTTTTACTACTAGCTGTCCTCGTGTACGACACCGCGACAGCCTCTATGTGTTGCCACGTGTCACGTGTGTTCGCTTCTATTTTTCTCTCTCTCTCTCTCTCTATCTATCTATCTAACTATCTATCTCGCTTTCTCTCGTATCCGATCACAATAACACGAGACAACACCAAACACATCGGACACGATGCTCGCGTTACAAATGTCACGCGAGCATCTCGTTGTCAGTCGTTTCCAACGAACGAGCGACGACGATGGTCGGTGCGTCTTTTGTTTTTTTTTCTTTTTTTTTTCATCTCACTTCGACCTATTCAGCATGATTATTACGTTATAACGCACGATATACACAAATATCACGATTATAATGCCGTGTGGTTTGAAATTGTCGGTGAAAAGGTCGAAAAAGTGAATATTTTTGTAATTTGCAATATATCGAGATTATAACGGTAATATTCTTGTTACGCTGGAAATTTATCATTTTGTAACCTCTAATGGAAGCCTTTTTTGAGAAAAACAAATCCTCCCTCCGTTAGCGAAAGTCGCATGATCAATTTTCCATCGATATATATATAAAGCGAGGATAGTTTTACGCGTGGCTGATTCGAGCCTGCCTTATCCCCTGGTGTCTCGAGTCGCTTCGGGTTTACACCCGATTACCAATTTGCAACGTCAAGGACTTTTTCAAGGTCGAATCGATCGTGAGAGTAATAAACGATCGATCAAAGAAACCGCGATGATAAAACAATGGAAATTAGAAAATTAAGGAGAATCGATTGTGACACGTGTGCGGGATGCGTAACGACGCATACGGGGATGAAACAAAAGGAGGATCGAGCCGCGCCTGCGATTACGTCGCAATTTTACACCTGATGCAAGCCGGCCGAGACACGCCTGGAAGTCTATAATAACGAAAGGGTGACTACGCGGCGCCGGCGACTCCGCTCGTCCGTATCCTCGTTTCTGCCCGATTAAATATTACTTGGCTCGTCGATCGATCGAAGCGACGGTGAGAGGCGGTCGCCTCCGGTGCCCCGCTAGCTTAATTTTCTTTACGATTAATCATTTGCCTCCTTCTCGTCTTGTCTACCGTATTTTATGCAACAATTTCTACGAAAAGCTCCAAGGCGAACGATAAGAGCGTTTACGTTTATACGACGATATTTAAAATAATTGGCGAAGATCCTGGTACGTGTAGTCTAACGGGAAAAAAATGGGTATTTAGTCGTCGACGTAACATCGCCACGTTGTGTCGGTTCTCAACATTTTTCCCAAGGAGTTTTGAGTTCGAGTCTCCGTTCCGTTGGATTAAAACTCGTATATCTATATGTATACGAGATATAAGCGAGAGAGTCTCGTAACAAAAAAACTCTCTCAATGATCCTCTTGTGTCAAAAGCTGTCGAGGTCGCAACTAGCCCGAGGGTCGCCACCCCCGATGCGCAGACTGGTGTTTTGCCATATGCATTTACCGAGTGGGTAGGCGAGCCTGGTCTTATCGACATAGATATGCGTACGCGGTAAAAACAATTTTTTTTCAACGACGTGACTTTTAGCGTATCTCCGAATTCATTCGAATTAATCGAAATTAAGCTGTCTACGATATTAATTCTTCTCGTGGACGAAAAAAAAAATGTCATCCATCGTACATGTACAGAGGTATCGAAATACGGAACGCATATTCGCGTTGGCATGCTCAATGGTCGTTATACGAGTAGAGAGGGACGTCACCGATATTCTCTCGTAGAGGTATTGCCGCTTGGCCGTAGTGACGAACTTCCTCCATCCCTGCATAACACACAGCGATGAGATAAAAAAAGTGCGGGGTGAGCGCAAGACGATACGGCTGCTCCTGTGGCCGTTTTAAAAAATGCACGAGAGAGCTTCTCTAGTCTCCCAGTTGGGGCTAGAATATAGGCCCGCTATATAGGACGATAACACGGCCTCTCCCTTTCTCACGGCTGTGAAAGCAGAATGTTAGGGGTGGGAGGAGGGGAAACAAAAGGTCCGCGTGGTTAAATAAAACGTGGGTCGCGCGAGGCCTATTTCATTCGCTCGTTACCCGCGGAGGGTCGCGCATTCGTACCGCCCCTCGCGATACCATGGGGCATACTTGTGCTCTTTTACTATTTAATGCACTCCTTCTCGGCGCTTCTTCCGCTTCTTCCGCTTCTTCCGCCGGGGTTATACTATATATTACTTATATACATTTTACATATATATATGTCTTTCTCTTTCTGCATATATATATAATACAATATGTACATAATGTAAAACGGTGTATATAGGAAGGAGCGAATAAGGACCGTAATATGTGACAACGTTACAGTTGGCGAGCGTACCAATAGAAGTATAAGGGTATCGGCCGAAAAGTAATCGCTCAGTTTTCTCGTACATTACTCTCTCTCTCTCTCTCACCGTCCAAGGAACTTGTGATACCAGATGGATCTCGAGTGGAGGCGCATCCATGAAATTGCAGTATACGGAAAAATAAAGTGCAAGGCGAGTTTAAAACAGCATATCGACAATGCCGAGACTGCCATTACGCGTTATAGATACATCTACGTCTGCCCTGTTCTTTTGTCCGGGCGAAAACCGGAAAAGATTTTTCCGCTCGTGAGATGAACGTCGAGAGGATGGTTCCTGATGATAAAAAAATAAGAGGGAGGGACACTAGAGAGATAGAGAGAGAGAGAGAGAGAGAGAGGTTGAGGCACATACACGCCGGGAAGTATTATCGAAAACGGGTGTTCCGAGGCTCGCCGCTGCGGCTGTGCCGCTGGAGAGCGCGAGAACAGGAACAAGAACCGAGAGATCTTTTAGAGGGTTGTTTTGTTCGCTGGTCGGTCGGGGTGGGTTTCGAGGTGGGTGGATGGAGGGTGAGCTTGGGTGGTCGGTTCGTTCGCTCGAACCGACGGGCTCTCGCCGTCGTCGCTCGTTTTCTCGTGACTCGCGCGCCTCGCGCGTGTGCGCGAACCCCGCGGATATCTACCCAACCCCTGTGTTGTTTCAGCCGACTGCCACGGGAGAGCGCTGTTGCGCAAGACCAACCCTCATTCGCCTCGAATTCGGTGAGACCGAGGTATCGTCGCGGTTCGCTCTTGCTCTCCGTGCTCATCGTACGAGCTTCGTCTCTTGCTCGTTGCTCCGGCCCGTGCTGTCTCGCGTGCCCGTGCCGTGCGACGAGATCCCGGTCCGAGAAACGGGGGCTTGATAACGAACAACCCTGCAAAAAGAATCCAAAAACGACGATCATACGGTCAGGACCGAAAAAAAAACAACTTTCTTTTTTTTCCCCCATCCCCTCCCCGATGTTCTCGTAATATTCCGTATACGTAAGCTACGAGCGCGAGAACGACGGATGTGAAAAATCGGGAGAAGAGGAGAGAAAAAAAAACAATCACGCGTGACCGATTCGTCCCGACGACAAGAAAATCATCCCGTCATTTTTTCCAAGTCGTTGACGACTATTTTGTTTCGTGCGTGAGTGAAACTGCGGAGAAAGCCGCGCTCACGACAGTGACTCATATACATATATGTACTCGGATAATTCAGTTTCAACGGGGGATGATCAGTGACAATGAAGAATTCGAGGGTGAATAATAGAAACGAGTCTCGTTCGCGATTGAAACTTTCGCACGAAGCGTATGCGACGAGGCGTGTGAAAAGCACACGAGTGACCGAGTGAGACCGCTCGCCGTTTTTGTGCCACTATAGCGAAGCTTCTCACTCGCTGTTTTTTTTCTTCCTCTTTCATCCCTCTATCGAATAGCGCGAACGTAAACGACTTTTAAATATCGCTATTCTCAAATTCATCAAATTCCAATGTGTTGCGATTTTATATCCAGGACGTCTTTTATTTTTCCTCGATTTATAATTCGTCTCGGTTTATTCCAGTAAAGAAACGTCACGAGGAAGAATATATGAGAGGAGACATCGAGCGATAAGGAAGAGGATGACCGATGGGAATAATACGACAAGATCGTAAGAAAGTGAGCTTTTATCGTATTATTATAAATATATGAATACGCGTATGTAGTAAACGATATCAAGGGTCTATACTTATCGTTTTCGTATAACTTTATGAATGAAGTGTTCGAGCGTAAGATGAATATCGGAAATCCTAACAAACGGATAAGGGTTAGTATCGGACATAACGTGCTCCTAACGTTCTCGATTAGCTTCGGTAAACAAGTGTTCTTTAACGATAATACTTCTTTTATTTATATTATTCTGACACATTCATTATTTCAATGAATAATGTCGAATCAATGGTAGAAACGGTATATTATATTTATCGACGCTTTATATATATACACATTGGTCGATTGTTTTTCTCTTTTGAATTGAAAAAAAAGAAAGAAAGAAAAATGAGAACGGTGACATGAAAACGATCCTTTCGAAAAAAATGAGATTACAGGAATGCGCGAAACTCGATAGGTTGAATCGAAGCTCGAGAGATAGAGAGAAACGTAGAGAGCGAGAGATTGTTTGACTGTGATAATACGAAGTAGGAATCAAGTTTGCCGCGGTGTAGCGTTATGCGGAAGGATGATTTTCCCTTTGGAAAAAGTAGCAAGAGGAAGACGAACGCGCGCGCGGTGGTGGAGGTGGTGGAGGTGGTGGAGGTGGTGGTGGCGGTGGCGGTGGTGCGCGCACATGACGCGACAGACCACTCTTCGACCGCTCGGCAAGTTGTCGTTGACGCGTCGCTCTCTCCGGGTCCCGTTGACGTTGTGCCGTGCGAAGGTAGAGGTACATATCGATTGTCGCGGGGCTCGGCGGGCGTTGGAAAAGCGACAAGTCGGCGCGCGTGAGCGCCGCGTGTGTTACCCCTTGCCGCTAAACTTGGCCGCCGCCCGGAATTTTCTCTTTTTCTCCCCGGTCTTTTCTTTTTTCCCCCTTCTTTCTTTCTTTTTCCCATCGGGCTTTTCCCTAACCGGCTCGATACGCATAACAACCCGGCGAAAACTCGACTCTCGCGAGAGCAGGAGTTGCTTCGATTCGTGACTAATGAGACGTGTATATCGTACGAGGGATGAACATTTCAGAAATATATATTAATCGTCGATGAATTCATACGAATTCTCGATAGATTACAGCAGGTACATGCAACGTTTCTGATAGAATTTTTTTATCGTCTGTTATCTTAGATATATTAGATTTATGTATGCATATACAGATCACTCTACGTCGTATGTAGAGAGAGGAAGAGAGGAAGAGAGAGAGAGAGAGAGAGCTCTCTTGGATGGTCAAGCATCGAGAGGGTCGTCGTTTCCGTCGAGAAAGCGTTTGGCTCGTGTCGATGGCACGGTGAGGGTGAGGGGTTGCAGGCGATATCCAGTAGCCACATAGAGCAGAGGGGCATTAGCCTTGCTCTCCCTCTCTCTTCTCCTCTAGCACACACATACACAGGCAAGCAGCTCCTGCTATTTCTTCTCGCTGCTTCAACCACCCCCCTGCTCCCTTTTCGATTCACCCTCATCTCGCCTTACCACCGGCGCCTCGGCTTCATCCCCCCTCCCCCTCGCGTACTCCCTTTCGCCAGCCCGCGAGGTGAGCTTTCTCTCTACACTATACTCGAGAGAGCCTCTCACCGTTTTCAAGCACCCACCCCGTGCCCAACGATTATATTACTCGACATCGGGCTTTTTTTTCATTTCCTTTATCCTCCCCATCGTCGCTCGGAAAAATACCCGATTTTCTTGTATATCACGTTATGTTTTTCACTCTTTAAAGGATAAAGGGGGGGGGGCGGGTAATAATGTTGAAAAATAAATTTAAAAACGGTAATATCGACCACGGTGAATAAAAAAGCTTCGTTTTCACCCTTCGAGGATCTCGATTACGTACCAAATAATTTCTAATGAATTCTCTCGTATCGGCATCCCCGATATACCCTCTCTACCATGCCAATCTATATCTCTATATATAAAGGATAGATATAGCAACGTATATTGTTTTCACACTTTCCCAAGTGACCGAGCAGTTATCGACCTTGCTGCCGGTTGTTTCGCTAACAAAGTTTATCGAGAACCGATTTCCGTACACACGGATAATTAGAGCTCCCGCAGACTCGCGGAATTCCTGACTTGCCGGCATTTCCAATTGATTATCGAGAATTCGATTAAATCCATACTCACCTTATACGTATAAGTTCGTAATCCATCGGGGTGGGGTGTCTTTCGTAACGGGAACAAGCACGAGCTAATAAACGAACCGAAACGGGCCACCTTGTTTTTTTCCCTCTCTCTCTCTCTCTCTCTCTCCCTCTATCGAGTTCTATTTGTTCTACGAAAAATAATGGGGACGTCGTTGAGGCGCGTGAAAGGAAGAATGGAGGAAGGAGGAAAGGCAAAAGTTATCGGGTCCATGTGCGTGATGTATTTTATACAGGTATCGATCTACACCACGCTCTGGCGCACTGCACGAAAGCTCTTTGACAATTTGTACGGTCTTGATCGAGTCTACCATCCACCACCGGCACACAAGACTAACTCGATTATTGTTCCGTAGTCGAGGTTCCGCGTCGTTACAGCTCGTCATTTGGGTGACTGTGATAGGGAGGCTGGGAGGGGGGGGCGGGCTAATTTCACCCAGGACTAGATATACTCGCCATGCAAGGTAACGCGCCATTGACGTTGGAGTGAAAGTAAGGGTGGGGGGAGGGGGGCAGGAGAAACGAACCGAGGACTCGTCAATCGGCACCGTGGGAACAGAGGTGCGGATTTGATGATGATTTTTTTTATCGTTCTCCAACATCGGCCTCGTACCTATAGGTGTCATATAGGGGATGGTAAAGTCGGCAGGTTGGCACTTTTGGCCAGTGATATTGGGGACAAAACACGAGACACGTCGATATCGATTGATTGACATACGGGCAAAGTGTTCCGTGCTTGGACGGAAATTGATCTGTCAGCCCTCAGCGAAAAAAAAAAAAAAAATACGTAGATATGTATATATAAGCGGACGAATTTTTTTGACAGGTAATAAGAAGTAAGAGTCGTGTTACGAAAAGATAATACAAGAGTACGATTCTTATAAGACGTACGGGGTGTCGAGTTAACCGGCAAAGACGTGAAAAGCGGGCGAATAAAACGCAGGGGGAGGGTCGACTGTGGGTGGAGAAGAGAGAGAGAGAGAAAAGTGGGGCACGCGGGGTGGAAAAGAGAAGAGGAGGGTTGTTTACCGCGAGTCTCCTTTGCTGGGTGCTGGCGAGCGATAAGGGCGTTTTATTTGGCTGGCTGCCGTCCAGACCGCGCTACTCGACCGACCGAGGATCACGCAACGAGATTTGCTCGCTTAATTTTTCGAGAATAAAAGCATCGAGACCTCGTCGTTGTCGCTCGACGAGTTTCCCGACACTGTCGCCCAGATGAGCGAGATGAATTGTATTACGGTCGACGCGAATGCTCTTTCAATTTTCTAACTCGGTTCTCTCGGCATCCTCCCCCCACCCCCACACCACCTCTTCCGCCATCGCTCCCACCATCTTCACGTTTCACTCTCACAGGCAAGTCCGGAGATTTCATTGATTCTTTTCTTACCGCATCGACTCGCGTCCATCGTTTCTACTTCCATTTCATCCCCCTACCCCGGAGCTTACGCCACTACGCGAGTTGTGTAATCCTACCAAGTTTCGCGCTGGAGAAAGAGCGCCGAGTATACATTGCTACCGGCTTTCTATCGGATTTTCCTTGACGGACGTTATCTTAATCGCGATCGGGTCGGGGTGGCTCTAATCTCGTACGAGGGAGAAGGCTTGCTTACGCGTCTATATATCCATACACGTATATACGTGAGTAATCGAGTGAGAAAATAGTCCGAGAGTCGTGACGTGAAAAGGGGTGCGAATTAACCAAGACGAAAGGGGTGAAATTTCCCCTCGTTCCAAGACATCGCCTTATATTCGTATCTAAAAAAGCCGATACCTATCTATAAATATTTAATCGTAAACGACTCACCGAACGATAACACGCTCTCGCCAAAGATACCCCGAATTACGACTCGTGGCGAGACACAAGTGAGTGAGAGATTAAGTATATAAAAGGTAGAGTGTTGTATAGGTAAACGTAGTAGGAGCAGCGTGGAACACGGACGAGAATTGAGACAAAAGGCATCAGTTGGTTCGGTCGTGAATCGCGAGGAAAGTAATAACACACCGTCTCATTCGGTATTCGAGCGAAAGACCGTGAGCGAACGCGTGGCCACGCCAAGGCTGAGCCTTGGCACAGTAACATGATTCGAGAGGCGGTAGAGGAGCCGTGAATCGTTGGTATATAGGATCGAGGTGTATTAGCTCGTGTACGCGGTAGAGAGGCTCAACCTCGTCGTTTACTAGTTCGTACAACCACACGTACACGTTCCACCAGGTCGTCCTCGTCGTCTTCGTCTTCGTCTTTGTCGTGATACCATGCTACGTAGATCCCTCCCCTCTTCCTCCTCCTCCTCCTCCTCCTCCTCCTCCTCCTCCACTTGTTCCTTGGGAGGTAACACGCGTCGTTATTTCGCTATCTGCTTTATTTCTGCTCGCAAACAAAGGATCGATAATCTCACGAGTAACACAGGCTGTTCCCACTCGGCGATGTGGAGACTCGAATTGTTTCTCCACCTTTGAGCTACTCCCCTTACACCCTCTCGCTCTCTCTCTCTCTCTCTCTCTCTCTTGCTCTCTTGTCTCGAGCTCGCGATTTTACTACCCCGAAACACGAAGGTTGGAAATTGTTCGTAGACGACCCTCGCCAAGCACTTTACCCAATCGGGCGGACGCTTTTCTACTTCAAGGTCGGTACGCCGCCGTCTGATCGAGTCGAGCCGTTTCTACTTTCGTCGCCCCTCTATATATACGTATATACGTTGTTGACCGTACGCCGGGACATTCTCTCGTGTCCGGGAATGTATCGATTCTAGCTCGCGGCTCCCGTGACGATTTAATCCCTCGACCGGAAGTCGTACGATTAACTAGCCGTCGAGTCATGTTTTATTAGAAAATTTCATAACGAGTCGCGAAAGTTTTTCGTCGTAACTTGATAAATATGGAAATTCAAAATAATTATGACTTCCGACACTCTTCGAGGTGGATCGATATTACTTATAAATATATATGGTATCATCTTATTCGCGATTGCCTCGCGACGATACGAACTTTCACCGACAAACAAGGCGCGAGAGTTGGCAAGATAATATTGCCGCTGGAATTTTGCTCGTGAATCCGTGGTAGGGATGCTAGTGGTGGTGCTCGGCAACGCGCTAAAGTGTGATTGTGCATTGTCCCATGATTGAGCCATTGTTCCCCGAAAGTGAGAGAGGAAGGGTATATAAGAGAAAGCTACTGCCACTCTGTTTAGCTGGTCTCTCTATCTCTCTCTCTCTCTCCCTCCCTCCCTCCCTCCCACCCTCTTTGCCATTCTCTTTATCCACATGCCACCACTCAATACGGCCATGTATACAGTGTACACAATGCAGCGCGAGAACCAAGTCTCCAAAAGCGCGCTCGAGTTATAATGACGAAAAATGATACGGCTGACGAAATAAAGTTTTCGCGCGGAGAGCAACACCGACGTATCGATCGTTCGTGAGAGAGGGAAATATTTAAAGCGACTGTCTCTCTCTCTTTTTCCCTCTCGAGCCACTTGTCCCTCAAGGCTTAGCGGATAAAATTTTTTGTTTGTTTTCGGAAACAAACCGATATCGAATATACGCGTGCATAGTTTGAAACGATTCGAGACTATAGGGAGGGAAGACTGTGGAGGGATGGAGCGGGGTCTGAGTTTATTGGAATTTTTTTTCCTCCCTCCAATTACCTACAATTTTTGTGCTTTGCTTTTTTTAATTTTCCGTGTGGATTTTTTTTACATTTCGCTAAATTGAGATGAAAAAAGAAGATATTAAACTTGGTTGCAAACGTATCGATCAAATATTTCGACGATGAGTGTGTGTGTGTGTGTGTGTATGTGAATAGAGGGACACGAGAGTCCTTTAGGTACAATTCTTATCGTGATAAAACACAATTGCCTGTATTGGACGAAATCTAAGTGGAGGGTGGAAATATATTTACCAAAGTTGGCAAATATACGAAGATGATAAATAGAGCCGAGCGAATGAAATAATACAAAGGTGTATTAATTTTGTTGTTTCAGAAAACGACATCGAGCACGACCAAACGAAGACGTCGAGGGTGACATAGTCTGCTACTCACGGGGGCGCTGGACCGGAATCGCGATAATAACAATAATCGTTCGATAAATCAGAAATGTGCTCGTCGTACGAGAACCAACGGTCTGACAATTCTGTATTGCGATCCGATAAACGCGAGCGGAGTATAAACGGGACGATGCGCCGCGGCGAGATGTCGGGAGAAACGTAATTAATACCTCTGACGAGGAGTGCACGGAAGCGTGATAGAATCGATAATTGATGGGCGGGAAAGTTAAATGTCTTTGAGTATCGTTCTCGTCGCTGCGTCATCATCGAACGCCGTTGAAGAACACACATAAGCGTACGAGGCTGGATGTCGAGTCGTCCGAGAGTACCGATCGCGTCAAGGACCGGGCGATGCGCCAGACGATATCGTTAATCGGCTCGATTACGAAGCAACGAGAGAAATGTCACGTTGTCTAGCTGGGATGAGCTAATTATAGGGTAGGTTAGGTGATAGGTAGAGAGTGCGTGCGTGTGTGTGTGTGTCCGTACGTGCGTACGTGCGTGCGTGCGTTTATGTATCGGCGAGTGCGCGCGTGCGCGTCTGTGTATGTGCGGATAAAGTGGAATGGGAGGAGAGAGGTACGTTCGTGGATAATAAGAGGGCGGTGGGAAAGAAGGTGAGACAAGGAGGAAGCAGGACGATGATACCGCCGATTAAGAGAAACGAGTGGACGCGTCAAGAGACAAGGGACGTAGGATCGATCGAGACGAGAAGGACGAGAGACGGGAGAACGAAATCGAGAATGATCGAGAGACGAGAGGCAAGATCGCCCCGGGCTATGACGAAGAGGACGACGAGGACGACGCCGATGACGAGGACGAAGAGGACAACGAAGATGAGGAAGACGACGACGAGGTCGATGACGCCGACGACGACGACGACGACGACGACGACGGCGACGACGACGACGACGACGACGACGACGAACGGCGATGAAAGATACAAAAGGAGTAGAATGTTTCGGTGAGAGTCAACCGGTGAGTGCGTCAGGCTCTCGCGCAGTCGTCGGCGTACAATGGCAGCCGCGGGCTCGGAGAAATCCCGCAATCGTGCCAATCCTCGTATCACCCGTCGTTTGGCCCACCTATTTATCGTTATACTGTGCCTCGATGCCGTCACGACGTGCGCCGGACAAAAACCGATAAATCTCGGTGGTGTGAAGAAACACGACGTTTATATCGCCGGATTTTTCCCTTACGGTCGTCACGTGCCTGAGAGCCACGTTGGAAGGGGTGTCATGCCCTCCGTCAAACTTGCCGTCGATCACATCAACGACAGTCCGACCGTTCTTAGAAATTATCGTCTGCACATGTGGTGGAACGACACCGAGGTGAGTCATCCTCGTAATATTTTCCACATTTTTATTACTCGATAATAATCGAATCGAATTCTTTTTATCACCACGATATTCCAGCGTGTATTACGTCTTCGAGATGAAAGTTCCGTCGTACTTATAGACGAACGTACGAATACATTTTTTCATCCATTTTTCGTCCGGGATTCTGTCCCCCCCCCCCCACTGGAATTTCTCACAACGAATTTGCCGATAAATTTAAAAGGTCGGACATTTTCCTTTCACGCCCTTGCGGTGGCTCGCGAAGCGAAAGGGACGAAGCAGATGTTCGATCAGCCGCAAAGTTTTTTTTTTTTTTCACTCCGTCGTATCGCTGGATGGACCAACGGGATAGGGCGCGAGAGAGAGGGCTAAGAGAGCAGAGAGCTCCCCACCGATCTGGAAACTAGTTTTCGCGGCTGAAAACTTTTTTCATTAATCATATAGTTGATCGAACGGGGTGGGCGCGTTTGACACGAACCCCTCTCATCTTATCATGGATAAACCTACGAGAGGGTTTCTACGATACTTTTTTTTATTAAATAATAGGTTCGTGAAGGATGTTGTTTCAATAAGGGGTGAATTAAGATAGTTTCCGGTAATAAAGCGAAAAAGCTTTATACCTGCCGTTACGTAGTACGGTTTGACGGCGGCAAAAAGCTTCCGTGCGCGAGAAACTTTTTGCCCCTGCCTCGTTACGTGCCTGAGATATAAGCCTATAACATATATACATAGGCTTATATTCCAGGCTTATATATATATATATATAAGCACATAGTTCGCAATGGGGGGAATAATTCGACGGAAATGGATCGATCGGAGGTTCGATATTTTTTCAATCCTCCCGCCGACTCTCGGGGGTGTCCCGAGACTCGAAAAAACGTCTCGGAAGTCAATTTTCCCTTAAGGATCCCGTACCTCGGGAGGGAGGATGGATCGGCACGTTAGCCACCGAAATGAGAGCTTTGAGAAGATGTCGATTAAATCAAAAGAGAGAAGCCTGGAAACGTGAAGAGAGGGCGAGAGGGAGAGAGAGGAAAAAGCTCCGAAGTAATAGTGTGTGTGTTGGAAAGTTTACTCGCGCGATCGATAACACGTAGCCTCCGAGTCAAGGTGAGCGCTTTTTTTCTCTCTCTTTCTCTCCCTCTCTCTAGCTCCCTCTCTCATTCTCATTCCAAGTATAAACTCTATCGCTAACGAATGAGCACGAGGATCGGGACAGCAACTCTGCGGTGGCAACGCGAGCGACGTCTATCTTCCTCTATCGTTCCTCGTGTCACAGCGAGCCTCTCTCCTTTTCATGTCCACATTTTTGCACCCCTCCTCATCTCGTGCATACCGAATACCGAGATATCCTGTACGTTTTAACGTCACAGCAGGAATCCGGTCGCCTGTTTTCCTTCCCTCGGTCTCTGTTATTTTACAATTACCCATCCATCTGCCAAAATTGGCCCGTTTTCTTTTTCGCTTCTTTTCAAGATTTTGTCAAAATGTCGTATTTATCTTGAAAACAAAACAAAAATGGCTACGTAAGTATTCGTAAGTTGGTAGGAGTACCGGCGACGTCGAGGGTCGATAACTGGGTCGAGCGACTTTCCCTTTTACACGTAAAGAGAATCGTGCGAATTTTGACAAATGTAGCCCTTCGAGAGGGATGTTGCTCGGGGCTTTACGAATATATACATAGATGTATCCGTCACCATAAGACTTATATATATTATATACAAGTATACTTCGGTAACAGCGTCGATGAATAGAAAAGTAAGCATACAGGGTGAAAGAGAGAGGTAGGGAGGGAGGGAGAGAGAAAGAGAGGAGCGAGAAAAGAAATAAGAGAAGCGACGGAATAAAATGCTTCCACTCGTGTGCGAGGGACGTGTGATGATGGGCGAAACGCGTCAAGAGCTTTCGCCCGAGGCTTCCAAAGAGCTCCTCGTTCTCTTTCTCTCCGACTCACCTCCCCTTTCTCCCCCCCAATCGTGTCCGCGTGTCACCATGTGTGTGCGTCTTCCGAGTAGAGAGGATCTTGGTCGAGAGCCGATATCACTGAAATGCTAAAATCCATCGGCTTTATCCGTTTTTACGGGAACTTCGAGTCGGCCGAGGGCGGAACAGACGGAAAGTAGGGTGGTCGCGCAGAGGGGTATCGAGGCTCGCGTCTTGATGTATACGCTCCTGCATGGGTAATATCGCGAATGGTCATTGGTATCTACATAAAACGTATATACATATATAGGTAAAGTCGAGGCGACACGTTCTATAAGAAAAACGTCCTGCCATCGACGTTTTCTCGCTCGTCTTCTTCGTATAAATTTATATACGCGTGGCCAATTCGACGTCGGATCGACCGTTTGGTCAGCCACGGCCTTCTCAAAAAAGCTCCGATATATGAATTTATAGGCTCGCCTTTTATAATTGAGTAATTCGGTTCGATGCAGGATATTGTTATCGTGGGAGGAGCTATCGAGATTTAAAATAGAAAGCATGTACCAAGCGATTGCATACGCGCGTGACTGAAATATAGGCAATGTTCAAATACGTATTTAAACGTTTATTCTCGGAGAAGAAAAAACGTCTTCTCGGGCTCGTGCGCGACATTATCTCCCGTTATAACGACGCTGCTTACGAAAACTAGCATGTTTCAGATTTCTTACGAAGAGAAGCACGTTTTTGATATCAGCGGGAAAACTAGCATGTTTCGACTTTTGACACGAAAACTAGCACGGTTCGATATTTGCCGCGAAAACTAGCATGTTTCGGCTTTTGCCACGAAAACTAGCATGTTTCGGACATGCCAGTTATCGTGGCAGAAGCCGAAACATGCTAGTTTTCACGGTGAGAGCCGAAACATGCTAGTTTTCGCGTCGAATATCGAAACGTGTTGGTTTTCGCGGTGAAATTAGAAACGTGTTAGTTTTCGTAAGAAATTTGAATCGTGCTATACTTTTCGTAAGCAGCGAATTTTTGTTTTAATGCAAGTTTTCCTTCCGTATTTGTGAGAATAACTACCCGTTTGCCGAAAGACTCGAGCACCCCTGATTGGTCACTGTTTGACATCGTCGGCCGACGAACGTGGGCCTTCCGGTGCGCGTTAGCTCTGAATTTGCCTCTATATTCGTCGATATACACGTGTGTACGGTAGGTATGTACATAAGGACGCGTATATAGACCTCTGGTCCTCACAGACTTTGGTATTTACCGATATACGCGGATCGACACACGGACACAGGCAAAGCTAGAGAGAGAGAGAGAGAGGGAAGGAGAGGTACAGGGCGAACAGATCCCGGTGTTTTATAACGCTAGGGTTGGAGCTCTCGATGACCCAGATTTGCGTTTCTCTCGCTCCGACTCGCGCGAGAGCGACCCACATGACCTCATCGAAAATCGCTCGCTCGCTTCCTCCTATATCCACCAGAACGCCGCTCTCATCCCTCTCTCTCTCTCTCTCTCTCTCTTGTTCCCGTTGATCCGGTCCCTTCGACTTCCAACTTCCGGTTCCGAACGATTTTCAAATCGAACCGGCCGATTCACCAATCGTCCAAATCCCTCCGGCATTAACTACCCTTCCACTGTTCACATTTAAAATATATGCGCACGCGTATTTACGTTAAAGTATCCAATACCGATTAAACGTTTTACCTCGGGATTTCTCGTGTATGATGAGATAAAATCGTCGAGTTTGTACATGATCAATGATACGGGTGTATCGTGTCCGTTTCACGGGTCAAGGACTTTCTTTATTATTAGTATAGACCATTTATACGAGCATGTATTCACACAGCGAGTAAAGTGTCTTCCATTTATTGATCAGAAGCCTCGGGGTAAACACGAATGACTAGCCGATCGAAGTACACGTTTTAACGATTTGCTCGATTTTACGAAATATCGATGATATACATACACGCGAATAAAAGATCGAGGCAAAATAGGCTAACCGTAGATTATTTAAAAATCTATCTCGTCACCAAATATTTATTCTCGATCGACTTTGCGCTTGCACGCGTTTTCAGAATGCCATTTACAAAAGGGATGAACATTTCTCTTTATCGAGAAATGAATAGGGTTTTAGCCGGGTTGTTTATTCACTTTCCATCCCCTTATGTCGTACAGTTGATACGCGGTCAAATGAAGAAGTTCAGAAATCGAGAGAAAAAAGCCTATCCAATTCCTTTATCCATATATTCGATTTGTTGCATACATCAGCGGACCCCACTCGCTCTTCCCTCTCTCCGTTTTTGCTCTTTATTTCCCTCGCCAATTGGAGCCATCAATCTTTTTCTTCTCCAAGTCGAGGGAGGACGAGTTGCTTGTTGGAGATTGTGGTTTCCGTGGATTTGGATGGACAGTACGGTGCATGTGTGTACGGGTGTATTAGTTTCATCTAATGGCATGACATAAAGAGGTACCGAATAGGCAGATACTATTAGAGGCAGAGAGAGAGAGAGAAGCGGGCATCTGGCGCACCTATTGACTCCCGCGAATATGTAGTAGGGTCTTGGAGACTGAGGAGTGACGTTTGATGGGTTATTTATAGGCAGTTATTATATGTGTGGGTCGATAGTCGGAACCTCCGAGCGTCGTGTTATAGTACGACGCACAGGTGCTTCTCGTCGTTGCGTCGACGGCATATAACGTTGGGACACGGGACACGATGTCACATGCACAAACGCGTATTCCATGTACTCTATACCCATGTACCGTATATATTCCACGTATTTAGGTATGTCATCGTGAAACTCTGCGTACTTCGATTGTACCTAGAAGGCATTTACCGCGTATACCAACTATAACTCGTATCGTGCGGGCTTTCCATTGCGCAATGGCAACGATTAACGAGCACAAAATTCTAACGAATCGTGAAACTGTGTATCGACGTTCTCATCAATTATCGGCCGAATACTTGGTTGATTTATAGCGAGAGAATCGAACAATAGTGAAAAAATGAATGTTCGACGAAATTTCGTATTTTTTTCCTTTTTTTTCTCAAACTTTGGTCGGAAATTGGGAAAAACATGGAGCAGGAGGATATTCGCGTTTCAGGGAAAATGTCCGACTCCATAAGCCTCTTATCAAGTTAGTTTGGAGAGAAAACATTTCGACTAGCATCCCGTAACAGCCCTAGGTCCCTTAAGTGCGAAGGAATGTATTCCCATGGGGTAGGGGGTGAAATTTTGCTTTCGTTCGCGCGTATTACAAATATAATATTCTCGTTCCCGATGTTTCGCCGAGATCTCCATCGATCTTCATATAAAAAGTGAAAATCATCAAAGCCTCGATCGACGAGAGCCATTATTAAAATTACGAAACGAGAATAGCGAGGAGGCACGCGTAGGAACATTATACAAAATTTGGAAAATCGATCGCACGTCGTGGCCCTCGTAAACTTCGACAATGTCATTCAAAATCGATGTGTGCGGCTCCCGTTTGTCGAAACCTCCCCGAGGTGAATTTCGTCGAGTCCTTTCATAATACAAGCTCGATAGCGCAGCTTTCGGTTCGAGAGATTTTGCGTTAGCCCAGCGTGGTTATACCGTACACGTCATCTTGTATGTATGACGCAATCGTGTGAACGTCGCCGCATCGCAGTCCGTTAATCCAGGGGAATGAAATTTTAATGATTTAGTCAACGTGCGATAGGGACGAGGGACACGAGTGGACGAAAACCAAACGGGCTCAACCCCCTCCTCGGCCCTTCTATCGCCACGTTATACTCACCGAGGCTGGTATTTCCCCGATGGGAAATAATGCGCGAACCGAGCGGGTGCGTGGTGAACGGGGTAGGGGGTAGGTGGGGGAGGCAAAGCTGTGTTTCTACCTATTTGATACATTATACAATGCCGGCTTTCAACACGATGATCCGTCGAGAGTACCGACATCGTTACTCGATGCCCGGCCTGCGTGAACACACGACGCTCGCGTCCCTAGTAATAATACACGATGCGTGTTCGAAATTTATACCATAGGGTATACGAATTTCCCCCGGGATATTCTCATACATACACACATGGAAAAGTCGAAAGCGCTCGCTCTCCATCGTTGAGATTCCACTTTAGTGTGCGGGATTTAAATCTCGCGATATAGTATAAACAAATAAAATGGTACCTACCCTCCTACGTACCCTGAGACGAGCTGTATATTCGCGAGGATTTCAATATTTAACACTCGTCCCATACGGAACGCAACGTTTATACGGGTATATACATTATTCCTTGGTACGTATACAAGATTGTACATACGATACGAGATGTAAACTCGGAATTTTTCATGAGATGATTGCAACCCCTGGCGAAAGTTAGAGAGGAAAAAGAAGAAGATCCACTCGGGAGGGTTTCTCACGTCGTTTCTCGTCGAGCCCGCGAATAAGGTCGAGATCTCGGGGGTTAATAAGGGAGGTGTACGTGCGGTCGCGAGTGTCCGGGTGAGAGAGGGAGAGAGAGAGAGAGAGGACGCCGTCCGAGCGTGCCAGGGTTCAAGCGATGACCAGGCTCTCGTGCATGCGCGACGAATATCAACGGACACCCGTGTTTACCTACAACGTGTAACACGGGTTACGAAAGTCTTACCGGTAGTTTAACAAGTATAGATACGAGACGAGGATAATTTTTTGGCAAAAGAGAACGTATTACTCGGACACGTGTGTAACCCGGTCGTTATACATTAGAAATACGTCGAACGCGTTCGATAACGGTGCGATCGCGCGTATAAAACGCACTGTAACCGGAGATGAGCGGAGGAGAAAAACAAGCCTCTCTCTCTCCCTTTCTACTCTTCATCCCAGTTTCTGCCAGCTTTTACCTCTTTTCCAAGTACGAGCACGTATAAAAGTCTCCGCGTCTCGGGAAAAATCCGATCGTCGATACTTCGACTTGGACGAATGGCTTCGCGTTCTACTCGCGGAACGCGAAACAATGCCCCGTGGGCTGTGAAAAATATGCGGGCTACGCGGTTAGATCGTGGAAAATGAGGGAGAAAACGAAACGAAATATCGAGGTATACGTATATATCTCTATAATATACGTCATATATACATATACGTA